>JABUQX010083394.1:0-35000 GCA_015478945.1 Trachelipus rathkii | reverse complement strand
TGATATGTTAAACTGATCACAGGAGAGTTTTCAAGTCGCGAGGTTGGTTCTAGGTGGTACCTCCCTACGAGAATGAATGCAAAATATATCGCTTACGCCCTTTTGACGTTTCCAATTCCGTGTGAGATTAGGCCTAACATGAATGTAATACCCGTTCGTATGTTATTATTATTAATAATAATAATAATAATAATAATAATAATAATAATAATATTATTATTATTATTATTATTATTATTATTATTATTATTATTATTATTATTATTATTATTATTATTATTATTATTATTATTATTATTATTATTATTATTATTATTATATGCTGAAAAATTCCCGTAGATCAGCGTTTCTCAACCGGGGGGTCGCGACCCCCAAGGGGGGCGCGAGCGGATATACGGTGGGTCGCAAAAAATTAAATATTAATGACGAAAAAACCAGCGTTTATTAATGAAATTATAAATCAAATGTTACACAGTTGTTATTTATAAAAAATTAATATTTAATAAAATAGAAATAATATACTTAACGCATCCAAAAGCATCTTTTATTAAGGAAAATATATATATACCTATATATATAATATATATATATATATTTAATATAATATATATATATATATATATATATACTATATAATAATATATATAGGGTAATTAGGGGCCGCGAGGTTATTAACTTTATGCGTTTTGGCTTTTGGGGGGTCGCGAGGCTTAAAAGGTTGAGAAACGCTGCCGTAGATAATCACTTCTGAGTCGAAAACGATTCCAGCATGGAATCGTTTTTTACATACTCTGCCTCCTTCTGCGACTCCAGCTCAGCCTCCTTCAGCGACTCCATCTCCGACTCTGACTTCTACATCGATTCCTATTCCGACTCCTTCAGCGCCTCCTTCAGCGATTCCTGTTGCGACTTCTACTCCGGTTCCGATTCCGCCTTCGATTCTGATTCCGATTTAAGCGCCGTCGCCGCATTCGGTTCCGACAGTCGAGACTGCCTTTGGGTCCGATTTAGCGTATTGTTCACCTATCGGTTTAAGTCTCCTGACGAAGGTGGTGTTATTATTATTATCATCATTATTATTATTATTATTATTATTATTATTATTATTATTATTATTATTATTATTATTATTATTATTATTATTATTATTATTATTATTATTATTATTATTATTATATTATTATTATATATTTTTATTATTATTAATTTATTATTATTATTATTATATGGATTATTCATTTATTATTATTATTATTATTATTATATTATTATTATATTATTATTATTATTATTATTATTATTATTATATTATTATTATTATTGATTATTATTCAATATTATTACTATTATCTAATAAGAAAAAATCATGATTAAAAGAATCAATCATTATAATTATTATTATTATTATTTACTCATTATATTACTTATTATTTTATACTTGATTATTAATGCTCAATATTCCCTATTTTATTATTATTATTATATTATTATTGATATTCATTATTCATTTTATTTATTCATTATATAATATTATTATTATTATTTATATATGAATGGGATCATTATTATTATTTATATATGATTATTATTATTAATAATTATATATAATGTATTATATTATTTATTATTATTATTATTATTATAGTAATTATTATTATTATTATTATATTATTATTATTATATTTATTAAATTATTATTTTATTATTATTAATGTTATTATTATTTAAGGGAAGGGTGAAAGAAAAAAATAAATGCATTAAAATTGATTAAAAACAAAATATGCATAAATGTCCAAGAAAAATACATACAAAATATATATGTATATATATATATCGTATATTATATATATAGATAATATATATTATATATATAATATATATATTAATTTATAAATATATATATTATATATAATATAGTAATATATATATTATATATATATATATAATATATATAATATATATATATATAAATATACATATATTATGTATATATATATAATTATAATATATATATATATATATATTAATTATATAATATAATATATATATATATATATATATATATAATAGTATATATATAATATATATATAATATATATATATATATATATATATTATATAATATAATATATATATGTAAAAAACATATATTACATTTTTTTTAATAAAAAATTATTAAAATGGTCTCTTAGAGAACACTAGAGTTTCGTATATCTATACGGGAAAGAGGATTCCTCTGTAACCAAATGGGATTGTACGTGCAGTGTTTTTTTATAAAGCTCTTTTATTAGGCTGTCTATCCGCACTCTTGACTCTATTTGCTGAGATAGTCATCATGCAATTTTTTATTGTCTCTTTTAAAATAGTAATGTGGGTGCTTTAGACTCTAGATGTTTACCATTTAAATCCACATGTGGGTTTTTTGTTTCATCCTTACGATAGGCTTTACCATGCAAACTCGATGTAGCACCCCTAGCTCTCATTTCTCAACAATTAGCGCAGTTCTATCCCCCTTCTCTCCACGTTTAGAATAATAACTTTCATTACCCATCATTCGTTCCATTTCAGCATTCTCGTCATTATCATCAATGTCATCAATGTTATTTATCACTAGCTTCAACATAGTTTCAAAGATAATTATATTTCCTGTTGTTTTATTTAATGTTAATCCTTTGGCTTTTAATATGTGATCAATGGCACCGTCCTTTTTTATAATTCGAACTGCGTAAGATTTAGGCCCTGTGCATACAAAAGCGTCAGCGGGATCAGTCTCCCCATTTCTGGTTACAAAGACACAGCTGTTTGTATAAGACCCTCTGATCTAGTTCCTCCTGAAGATTAAACAGTTTTATACGAGCATCAGCAGTGGTGAAGGCTGCGATAGCTATATTGGTACATCTAGTAGTCTGATCAGCGTATTTGGTGTACTTCACAGAAACGATATGCTTCTTACCTGCATGTGATCATCTTTTACCTCAACATCTGCATTTTTAAAATACTGCCATACCTCAGCATCAGTGTGACAGATTATATCCTTGGTGTTAGGGTCTCGTTCAGCGAACTTTTCATAAAGAGAATTGAGACATAGTTTAGCAATGAATCGGAGCACTTGGCTCTTCTCTATCTTGGCTCTATCGAGTTTAACCCCTTCAATTCGTTCAAAGTCTTCAATGAACTGTTGGAACAAGGGACTGTTGAAACCGTCTACCCCATCGGGTAACCCGGATGCCTCGGTCTTTATTTTCAAGAACTTTTTCACATACTTTGTAAACATACCGATCTTTGGTGCAAAGGTACATATTTCATGAAACTGAGTGATCCTGTATCTTTTACGCAAAACCAGCTCTAATTCTGGAGTGGTGTAAACACCAAGGAACTCTCGCTGGCGTTCAGTATGATTACATAATGTCTCTTGTTTCTTTTCAGCACACGTCTGCATAAGGTGAACACGAGTCTTTCATCATATCTCCCAGGTAGAACGGGAATGTAAAGATTCGAGGGGGAGAACCCTGACATTAGACAACCCAAAAGACTTCCTGTTCACTTCTCTAGTAAACTCCTCAATGGTAGGAATATGTTTCCCTCACAATTTGGTGGGTACACCGCTAGGGAAGGCTTGGGTTTTCTGAACCCAAAGGTATAGCGATGTAAAATCCAAATAGTTAATTTTACTTTTACCATCTAAGGGGAGGGAAGTAGTAGACGAACGATTCGGTTCTTCCTCCGTATAGAACTTCACCTATGTGAAGTTTATGATGGGCTACATCATTACCGATCCTGTTAACATAATGACCTAACCCTTCTTCGAATTCTGGTTCAACGGTTTCATCAACGAGGTCGTTAAAACGTCTACTTTAGCATTCTTATCATCTTTTTCGCCATTTCGCACCCACCATACCCAACCACATCGAATCATAATCTATAGGGACTCCTCTTAACCAGCAAGTTTCTCGGTATCTATCGAGTCCGCTTGCATTCTCATGTAGTTTCTTCCCATCTTTGCAAATCCTGTAATGACCGTGCAAGCACATCCATGGAATAGCATACACTATCCGTGTTTCTTATAGACTCAAAATAGGGCCACCAGTGCCATAGTCTGCGTGTGCGCTTGCGTCATCCCATACTCGTTTCCACGTGCCGCTTCATTCTTTGCCTTTAGAGTTTCATCAATCGTTATGGTTTTGAGTGGTAACGAGAATCGGAATCGCCAGATGGTGATATGGATATGTTTCTGAATAACTCGAACCTCTGCTAAAATAGTCTGGGAAAACTACTCTTTTTTCTTCAACTTAAACCCAGTCTTTTCAGCCACCATCCGCGAGCCGAGTTTATCTATTTAGGACAACAAAAAATCAACTCTTACCTCTCCATAAACTCAACCATTTGATACCCACAAGCATTCACAAAACATCCACCTATATGAGATATTGTATTGGCTTCCACTAATTACTTGCACGAATTTCAAAAACTCCTTAAAAACATGCCAGCATAGAGAGCTTTATA
The DNA here is from genome assembly GCA_015478945.1 of Trachelipus rathkii. Taxonomy (NCBI): domain Eukaryota; kingdom Metazoa; phylum Arthropoda; class Malacostraca; order Isopoda; family Trachelipodidae; genus Trachelipus; species Trachelipus rathkii. Next base: position 30,497 of record JABUQX010083394.1, on the reverse strand, counting down.
GTACAACATTGCTTCGTTACGTCTTCGGACTAATCTTACCAAATAACTTGCTCAACCGGACTTTTTAAAATCCCAAAACAACAATCTCCACATTTCCTCTAGTTATCTCCGGGTCTTAGGATTGAGTTTATTGAACAATTTCATCAGCTCGTCACAATAATGGTATTTTCAGGTATTTCTCTAATTTTGAGTTGTATCCGAAATCTCCAAAGATTAAAGTACCGGTACTGGATTATTTTATCATAGGATCGGTCCGTTCATATAATATCTAACCACAAAAAAATCTTTATTCATGTCCCGTTCGAAAATTTGCAACTGTCCCAACCTTTCCTAGCAGACGTTGCAGATGCTTTATTCACATTATTCTTTAGTATATTATAAATATTAAAACTATGTTCTCTTCCTTTTCGCAAACACAACCCAAGATTCCTCACTTTCTCTAATCATACTAAATGTAGACAAAGCCGGAGACCAGAGCCGGAGCCCAGGAGACTGAGGGCTCATAAGCGGAGAGATAGAGCCGAAAAAAAAATTTTTAAAGAAATTTTTTGCAGGTGAAAAATATATCTGAAAAGATGGAGCTGAACAATTTTGAAAAGGAGCCGAAAACCGGAGCCGAGCTAGAGCCAGAAGTCAGAGCCGTGAGCCGGAAGTCCGAGCCAAGAGATAAACCATAAATATATAATATGTTTAAAAAGAAATTGTTTTTGCAGAGTAAAAAATACTTCTGCAAAGTCGGAGCTGAACTAATTTCTGAAATATGAAAAACGGAGAGTCGGAGCTGAAGCTCGTGGAAGCCGAGCGGAATCTCGGAGTTGGAGCCAGATGTCGGAATACGGAAGTCAGCGAATAAATGGTCGGAAGCTGAGTTAAATTCTGGAGCTTAAATAATTAATTTTTTAATATTATTTTTTCAGTTAGTGGAAATAATTTTACAAAGTTGGAGAAGAATCTGAACAAATTATGAAAAGAAGCCGGAAAGCGGAGACCCGGAGCCGGACCAGGTTAGCCGGAATCGAGATAGTACGGAGCAATTAGACCAAGGAATAATTGGTTATATTTATTATTAAAAAATTAGTTTTTGCAAGGTAAAAAATATAATTCTGCAAAGTCGAGAGCTAAACATATTTCTTGAAATGAAAACAGAGGTGAAGCCGGCCGGGAGACCGAGTGAGCGGAAGCCGGAGTTGGAGTCTGGATAGCCGGAAAAGTTCGGAGCACGGAGTTGGATTAGGTCGGAGCGAGGCAGACTGAAGAACAAATTATTTTTTCAAGAAATATTTTTGCAGATGAAAGTTAATACAAACTAAAGTAGATATGAACAATTATATTGAAAGGGATAGTCGGAAAAGCCGGACCGGAGAATTTGCCGGAGGATAAAGGTATAAATTATTATTTTTAAGAATTGGTATATATTTTTTGCAGTTAAAAATACTTCTGCAAATACATGTACTATGAAAACTATTATAGTAAAATTAAATACAAAGTATCTGGAGCCGGTGCCCGGAGACCGGAGCACGGAGCCGGAGAACTGAAAACGAACAAATTTTTTTCAAGAAAAATATAACGATCTTGTTTGTTTGTTTTATACAAATAGTTGATAAGAACTTGAATATAATCATTCCATTTAGGGATGCCGGATAAATAGGATTAGGAGTTGGATCAGGAGTTGGAGCAGAGCCAGAGCCAGAGCCAGAGCCAAGGTATAACCCAGTGCCAGAGCCAGAGCCAGAGCCAGAGCCAGAGCCGGAGGCAATATATATTAAATTTAAATTTATTAAAGAAAATAATGTGTATAATTAGAAGATAAAAATAACCTTTTTGCAAAAGTCGGAGCTGAGTTTTTTCTGAAATATGAAAACCACTGAAGTCGGAGACATAGACGCCGGTAGCCGGAGTTCAATAGTCGGAGATGGAGAGCCGCGAATTCGGAATCTGAAACAGAACAAATTTTTTTCAAGAAATTTTTTTTGCAGATGAAAGTAACTCAACAAAGTTTGAAGATGAACAATTTTGAAAAGCTGCCGAATCCCGGTGCAGCCCATGCGCCGTGGCCGGGAGCTTAGCGCCACGCCGGAGCCGGAGCCGGAGCCGGACCAAAGTATAATTTTTTTTAAAGAGAATTTTTTTTTTAGGTAAAATTACTTCTGCAAAGTCGGAGCTTGAAATATTTCTAGAAATGGAAAGTCGAAGTCGGAAGCTGGCTGAGACGAACCGGACTGCCGCGAGAGGACTGAAGACATGAATTTTTTGCAAGTGTTGACAAAGTCATATTCTTTAAAAGTTGAGACGACCTGAAACAATTTTTTGAAAAGGAGCTGGAGCCTGAATCGGACCGGAACCGGAGCGGAAGTCGGGAGCTCGGAGCCGGAGACCGGAGCCCGAGCCGGCTAGTCAGAGCCGGAGATCGAGCCGGAGTATGAAGCCAGAGACCGGGATATAAAGTATAAATTTTTCCAAATCAAAGATAGAATATTTTGGCAAAGGTAAAATTATATTTTAAATTCTATGATAAGCTGAACTATTTTGAAATAGATACGAGTTGGTGCGTTCAGTGCGGATGTGGTGCGGTACGATACGTGCGGTGCGAGAGTGCGGTTGCGGGTGCTTCGCGGTGCGGTGGAACGGTGCGGTGTGAGTGTGAATAAAAAACTTTTAACTACAGATATATCATGATGTGTGACGCTTATTTAGTGGGATGAGGTGCGTAATATCTATATACTTTCTGGAAAAAAAAAAAAAATTCATTCAACATCTTTATAGGCGTTTTTCTATCTCAAAAATTCTTTTCCATATTAGCTGGCAAAAAATTCGCATAAAAAAAAACGGAACTAATCATTGATAATTAGAAAAATTTCACAGGACAATATAATTAAATAATATAATTAATTTTGTATTTGATAAAGAGCAGTAGTAGTAGTAGTAATAATATATATATTGTTAACTGGTGAGATAAGTGTGCCCACCAGTCAAACACTAAAGAATGCACGGTATAGACTATTAGTTAGTATGTAGCTACTCATAACTTAACGACAGGGCGTATATAATATACATTATATATAATATATATTATATATATATATATATATATATATATATATTAGTATATATACATATATATAGATATATATAATATAATAATATATAATATATATATATATTACCTAACAAAAACGAAATACTTAATTAGGTATATACTTGAAGTATATATATATATGTACTATTAGATTATTAAAATATATATTAATTTTTTATTATTACTAGATGTTCATATAGGGTATATCCTAAAGAGGTAAGGCTATAAAAGGCGAGCTACTTATGATATACTCTATAGAAAAATTGATATATATTATGAATAGATTATCGTAGTACTATAAAGATGGTATTACTTGAAAGGCGATGTATACTGTGAGAAGACGGTATAAGTGTTATAGCCACGGTCTAGGATCAAAGTAAACTTATTTTATATACTATATACTTATCAATAAGGCCTGATTCATATAGTAATGGTATATATACAAACAGCAACCTATAACAAATGATAAGTATATATACATAGTATATGATAACGACAGGCATAGATGACTGACAACATGATAGTCAGTATACATAAGGTATGAGTCAATAATATAGTATCGGTATATATATAAGGGTCAATAATACCCACTAGCTCACACATGAAGAATAATAATATTACTACTATAATATTATACGAAATGATAGATATATATTATATATATATAGGTGTATATATCATATCATATTAATAATATTATATAATTAATATATATAAGCGAAGATTCTCACGAAGTTTTATTCAGATTGAGAAATGTGGGTTGGCGTCAGAGCCAAAGGAATAAAGACATTGGGAAAAAAAATTGGAAATTTTCAAATTAAAATTCAATTACTTGGAGTCATATAACAATTTGAGTATTGTATATTCGCCACTTTCAAAGGCAAATACGGAGATATAGTACTCTTTTGACAACTGCAGCTTTATTCTAGAACTCTTCGTACGCAACAAACATTATTGAAATATCTAAAAAAATAAAGTTTCCTAGTATAGGGATTGTTCCGCAGACTTGAGGAGTCTCCTAAGCTAAAAGTTCAGAACTGCCTTACGTGCCCCCCTCCATAAATTGCCAAAACCACTCACAAGTCTATTGACAGAGAATAAAAAAGAAAATAGGAGCCACCCACGTGCGGTCGGACATTGGTTTCCGAATATTTTTTGGGCGAATCCTTATTTTTTTTACCATTGTTTTATCCATGTAGCACTAAAAAACGTGTTCGTCTTTTTCACGATTGAAAGAAAGTTGTAATTTCTGAGTACACCAAGAGCCAGTCCAGGCGCCTATAAACACATTCGAGATCTTAAACCCCTATCCACGTGAGAACATATTGTGACGGAGAGAGAAGCCTCGAAACTCGTTCCGTAAGATATTACATCCTGCTACACAATATGTGTCAATAACAGTATCGCGACGTGAAAGTACAATAACTGTCCTCGATTGGTAAATGATTCGGTAACCAGTGCAGCAAAGTTACAATCATGCTTTTCTCCAAGTAGTCATGTCTACCATAGACGCTAGGTGCAACCTTCAAGCATATCTCTGAGAAGGAATAGGGCATAGAACGGGCCCACCCGACACCCGTACACCTAGGAGTCCCAGGGGTATTATTAAGAGTGAGAAACTCTAGTCAGCTGGGAAATGTAATCCCTTTTCCCACGCAGTCACCCTCCTATATCTCGCAGTAGGCATTTTGGTGGGCTTTTAAAGCACATTCACTGAGTTCGGTAGTGTCCCCCATCCGGCCCGGTCTTTTTTAAATGCCTAACGTTGATGATAGGAACATCATTCATAGACCTTCGATAACTCTTTGTTCCTCTTTTAATGGGATTGCCTTTAATAGCATCACCTTCGGGTCTTCCTAACAGTTTATTATACACAAACTGTGTATCGAAACGCCCACCATTGTGAGTAGCCACAATGATGTTGTCTTTTTTATGCGATTTAGCAAAAGTAGCAAGATACGTGATGAACTGATCAACAGGGCACTTCTCAAAGTCACCTTCACCATTTAAATTTAACTGGAAAACTTCCTTCCGTTTCGTCTTACAACTCTCACACTGTTCATTCCCTAACTCTTTATCACTACATTTATAACATACAACCATGCTTACAAGTAGATACGGTACAATTTCTATTATTTCATTATTAGTTTCAGGGTTAATTTGAGGATTGTGTTGGTATGTTTATATATCATAGTAAAATGTATATGTGTTGTTTTTTGTATTCTCATCATCATCATCTTTAATCTTAATAGGTTTCATATAGCAATCATGCACCCCTTCATCGGGATTATATTTTTCATAACAGATATTACATTTCATATTTTCACATTCATGCTGGATTCGACGTCGTGTATCAGCTACTACTAGTGTATCACACAGCTTACAAATATAGATTTTACCACATATTTCCTTATGGTTTTCTAAACAAGCAGCATTGTAAAACAGTTGATAAGTCAATACGTAACATAATTAGTTCCAGTTATTCCTTTACATCGTATTCTTCAGACTTGTTTTCAATTATATCTATATAAGATTCGTGTTCATCGATGGCCCGGGCTGGAGTTTTCAGTTAATCAAAAGGAGGTAACACTTCGAGCAAAATGTACTCCGATATTAGTTGCGATTAATTGGGAATAGTCAAACCGCCTTACTTAAGGGGAACTTATAGCAGAAATTCAATATTCAAACAGTAAGTAAATGTTTTTTGAGAGAGATATGATATCTTTAATTTTATGAAAAAACAGAACAAAAAACTGGTTCGTTTTTGAACGTTTTAGGGTGAAAGAGGAAGATTTTTTTTTGATGGCAAAGTTCATAAATTTTATTTTTCAAGTATTCAATTTTTTTCCTAAAATACTCCAATTTAGTGTGGTATTAAATTTTAGTTAGCACGTATTTAAAATTTGTTATTTTAGATAACAACTTTTCAATCTCTGAAAGTATTTTCAAAATTTTTGAAGCAGGAATAGTCAACATGGTGACACCACTTACGTTGACGAAAACTTTAATATACACGTCAGTTTGTTTACACGTTCATATGAGCCTGGTATCAAATTTCAAGAAAATAAATCTGTTCGTCTTTTGTTTACATGAATTTTTTTTTATCCTCATGTAAGGAAAAAAATGGAAATGCTGAAAAAAATAACATTTGGAAAAATTTTCAATTTTTTAGACGGCAAAAATAAAACTTTATTCTCAAACACACCACAAACCACAACACACCAGCGAACACACACACACACATAGCACACATATATATAAATATTATTAGAATTTTATGTATATTATAACGATATTTCCTTCTTAGTATTTATATATATATATTATATATTTATATATATATATATATATCATTCTCGCTTATCAGGTATCCTTCTATTGGATTAAATAAGTACACAGTTTCAAAGGCGGTTGATGTATGCTCGAAGCAGGTGAATAAACTGTTCCGAGATTGTTCTTCTTTTTTTGAGGCGGATCGGACAATAAATAGTAGTAAGCCTCTGTATGTCTACGGCGAGCGCTCTTGTCGATGGTTGTGTCCTGCGCGGCAAGTGAATATTTTTTTGTCTTATTTATTTCAAATTACTCGCAACGAGCATGTTTGTGCGATGTGTCCAGGTGGATAACTTGACTTTGGTCGGTGCTTGGTACCCATGACCTGAAAAAATCGTGTAAGCCCAGAGGGGGTTTCCAACACTTGTGGATTTAAATATTGGGAGTTTAAAGAGTGAATCTTGAAGACGAGATTTGAATCTCAGGATGTCTTTTTGGGAGGCGCTCGCATAGTGGTAAAGAAGCTCCTGTACATGTCTAACGGGACGCTCTTGATGGTTCGAGTCCTGTGGCGAGTAGCATTTTTTTTCGTCTTTATTACTTGCAAATGTGGAAGCAAGCCCATTGTGCGATGTGGCGATTCTTGACTTGTGGTCGGTTGCTCTGTACAATGAATCACCTAAGATGCCGTGTAGCCAGAGGGTTCAACCATCTTTGTGTATTTTAAATTAAGTCATTTCAAAGAGTGAATAGTGAAGACAGATTTGAAATTTCGAGATGCCTCCATTTGCTGGGAAGGTGATGTCCGACTAGTAGTGAGCCACCTTTAATTGGTCTAATTGGCGACGCTTTGTGATCGTTCGGTTCTGAAGTCGCGAGTGAATATTTTTTTTAGTCTTATTATGGCAAACTTTGCAACATAGCACTTGTGCATGTTTGGCCGTTCTTGACGTATTGGTCGGTTGCTCCCCTGTACGCAGGAGCCCAGAGATAATAGCAGTGCTAGCAAGCGAGAGATTGCACACCTTGCTGTGAATTTAAAGTTATGTCTGAGTTTCAAAGCAGTGATTAATTGAAGCAGGCGATTTGAAAAGTTCGAGATGCGTTCTTTTTTTATGGTCGAGACTGATCGGAGCTAGTGGTAGATATCCTGTTATTGCCTACCGCGACGCTGTTGTGACGTTCGAGTCCAGACGCGCGAAGCGAATATTTTTTTCTGTGTATTGCAAATTTTGAGTTATAAAGCATTTGTGCGCGTTTGGAGTTCCTTGACTTGTCGATTGGTTCTGTTACCTCAGTAGATCACCCTGAAATGCGTGTGGCCGAGCAGAGGGTAATCAATCCAACTACCATTCTAGTGTGATTTTAATAAGTGTACGAAGTTTCAAAGCAGTTGTGACAGCAAACTTAAAAGTACGAAATAATTTTTTTCTGGGTGTGGCTCTTGACTAGTGGCTTTTGACTTGTCATTGTTAAGCGGAGATGTTGTCGATGGGTTGAGTCCTGGCGCGAGTCAAAAATTTTTCTCATTCTTATTAATGAAATATTGTTGCAAAACATGTTGTGCAATATTGGACTGGCCTGCTGGTTGGTTGCTCTGTAGTACGTCGGGAGCAAACTAGACAGAATGCCGTTTGAATCCCAGTGGGGTTTTCACACCCTCTATTGGATTTGAATAGTACAGTTTTTCACAGCAGTGATATAGAGCAGAATTTGGACAATTCCGGAGTATAGCCTTCTTTTCTGGGAGGCGGATCGCAATAGTGTAGAGCCTCCTGTACATTGGGTATCAATGACGACGCTGTTTGTCGATGGTTCGAGTCTGGCGCGAGTGAATTTTTTTTTCGCCTTATTAATTATCGCTAATTTGTCGCAACAAGCATTCTGTGCCATTCGCGTTCTTGACTTGCTCGGTTTCTGTACCAGGAAGCACTTCCAGAAGAATAGCGTGTGGCCAAGGGGTTCCACCACCCATTCTTATGGATTTAAATAAGTATAGAGTTTAAAGCAGTGATATTCGAAGCAGGAAACCTGAATGTAAAGAGATTACTTATTTTTTTGTGGTGTTGGATCGGATAGTGATGGAACTTCCTGTACTGTGTCTACGGTGAGCTGTGTTGAGCAGTTGGTCCTGGGCGAGTGAATTTTCCTTCGTCTTATTATTGCCATATTTACTATTTCATGGTGTTCCAATGTCGGCGTGGACTGACTTTGGTTGGTTTTTCCTGTAACACGGGAGAACTAAGCAGAATGATGATGTAGACACAGTAGGATGGTTAAGAAGCACCTTCTATGGACTTTCTAATAGTACCACTGGTTTCAACAGAAGTGATATGAGAGGAGACTTGATAACGTGTTCCCGAGATACGTTCTTTTTCTGGAGTGGAAGATCGGAAGTGTGGTAGAGCCTGCCTGATGATTTGTCTAACGTGAGGAATGCTAGTGTAAATGGTATCGAGTCTGGCGCGAGTGATATTTTTCATTCTTATTATTGCATATATAATGCAACAGGCATCTTGTGTCCATGTCGGCGTGGCTTGACTTTGAGTTGGTTTGCTCCCTGTAACCCAGAGCAACCATCAATATGCGTGTAGCCCATCAGAAGTTCTGATTATATATACTTATATCGAGTACAGTCTTATTTCAGACATAGTCCTACCTATTTGACTGAACACATTTTATAGAATAGCGTCACTGTAAGAATAGCACACTCAAGACTTATTGCTTTGCTACTAAGGATTTAATTGACATCTTCTTTCCAATTGAACTTCGTACTACTCTCTGGCTATCTTCCTTTTCATCCACCATATATATATAATTTTGAATTCAGACATTTGTTCCCTGCTCACATCTAACATAACTTTACACAGAGAATATCCTCACTCACATAAATTACTCTTTGCTACCGATTACTTTCAACCCATCTTTTAAAACCTGCAAATCTTCTCTACTAATCCCTTCATAAGGTACTTTCAGATTCGCCAATAACTAAATCATCGTCATATAATAAGGTAGGGACCTCCACTCTCTTCATCTCTCCATGTACTACCATCCTTGCCTACGTTCCCCCGGCTCTGATTCTTATCATAACTGCAATCTATATATATATATTATATTTATATATGATATATATAATTATTTATATATTATATATATATATATCTATTACCCTCTTATTACTATTATATATAGTATTATGTCTCTTATTATTATACTCATTTATATATTTACTATATTATATATATATTATATGATATATATATACTAATATATATATATTCTCTTTACTTGAATCAATTCAAGCTTTGATATGCTTATTTTTTTAAAAAAAAAGAAGAAAAATATAATTATTTTATTCTCTTTCTGCTCCAACTCCGACTATAGTTCTGCACTGTTTGAGAATTGGTGGCAGTAACTTTCATGGCAATAAATTATTCACGTACAAAAATATTTTTGAAAAAATTTATGCCCAGAATCGTCCGGTTCCGTTTCATACTCAGGCTGCGGCCTACGAGATCCGGCGCTGGGATCGACTAAGGTATTTCTTGAACTATTTGAACATTGTTTAGTACGTCTTGTGTGGCAATAACTTTCACCAAAAAAGTATTTATGGGACAATAATTATACCCAGAATCGGCTCCGTTCCGATCCGGTGCGAATCCAATAAGGTTTGTCTGCATATTTGAAACATTGTCACACGTTACGTCTTCAGAATAAATTTTTGCATCCTAAGCAATATTTCTTGGAAAAATTTATAAAACAAGATCCGGGCTCCAGGTTCGGTCGGCTCCGGCTCCGGCTCCGGTCTCCGGCTTCTGGTTCGACTCTCCCGGATTCGATCCGAAAGGTTATATCTTTTCACATTCAGGCAAGTTTCTGTCGCAATACATTTTCAATCTAAAATTTTTTAGAAAAATTTATGAAACAAGTCGGCTCCGACTTCGGATCCTGCTCCGGATTCGGAACCACTAAGGTCTGCACTATTTGAAAATTGTTCAGCACATCTTCTTTGAATAAATTGTTTACCTACAAAATATTTTAAAAAAAAAATTTATACCGGACCACGGTTCCGTAAATTTTTTTGGTTGGTTCCGGATCTGGCTCAACAGTGGGATAAAGGTTTTCTGTATATTGAAAATTGTTCAACACGATTTCTGGCATTATATTTTCGCGCTAAAAGATATTTTTTGAAGAATTATAACAGGATCCCGGTCGGCCGCGGTCGACTGCTCCGAGTTGGCTTTGGGCTTCGGATTTGACTAACGTTTGGGCCTATTTGAAATTGTTCCGCAGGACATTCTCTATCAATATTTTTCACTCAAAAAATTTTTGAAAAATCTACCCGGTCGACTTCGCTCCGGCCATCGATCCGACTCGAAAACGAATCCGTATTAAGGGATTCTGCGACTATTTGAATTGTTCATAAAGTCTTCGCTGGATAATTATTCTCTCTAAGAAAATTATTCTTGAAAAATTTTATACCAGGATAAGGTTCCGGATCCGGATCAGGATCCGGACACCGACTAAGGTTTCTGTATCAATTGGAAAATTGTTCAGTAGGTTTTCTTTGCTTAAATTTTTCACCCTAAAATATTTTTTGAAAACATTCATACAGCTCCGGCTACTAATCCAGTCGATTCACTTTCAGCTCCGGAGCGTGAATAAGTTTTTGGGAACGTATTTGAAAATTGTTCAGTAATTCTTTTGATTAAAGTTTTACTAAAAATATTTTTTTTTAAAATCAACCCAGGATCCGGCTCGGTCGGTCGGATGCTGGATGCGACTAACGTTCTGAACTTTATGAATTGTTCAGCACGTCTTTATAAACATTTTTCCTCAAAAATATTTTTTTGAAAAAATCGATTACTCTGGCTCCGACTCCATCTCGACTTTAGAATCGGCTCCGGATCCGATACCAAATCGATCCGATTTAAGATTCTGACTATTTGGAAAATTGTTTCAGCCAAGTCTTCTGCTATTATTTTCTAGTCAATTATTTATTGAAAATTATACCAGATCTTCTCCGATCGGATACCGGTCTGACTAAGGTTTCTGACACTTTGAAATTGTTCAGTGCGTATCTGGCTTTAATTTTCACTAAATTTTTTGAAAAAATTCATACCAGGTTCCGGCTCCGGCTCGTTCCGGTTCTGCTCTGTTCGGTCCGACTCGGCATCGTCGTTTCTTCGTCCGATCGACTAGGTTTTTTTGCCTATTTTGTGAATGTGTTTAGCACGATGTCTGCAATAAATTTTTTCATCTAAAAATATTATTCTGAAAAAGTTTTATATGTGCATAACGTGGCCTCTGATCTGGCTCGACTATCGACTCCGGTACGATCCCGGGATCGTCCGACTAGGATTCCTGCCTATTTGAAACTGTTCAGCACGTCTGAATCAAATTTTATCTAAATTTTTTTTTGATTTTTTTTAATTTCTAACCGGCAGATCCGGCTGCGGAATCCACCTGCTCCGGGATCCGGTTACTAAGGTTCTGCACTATTGAAATTGTTCGGCACGTCTTTGCAATTCAGAATTTTTTCACTAAAAAAATATGTTTTCGAAACTCAAACTACGTCAGACGGCTCGTGATTAGGTTACTGTTCGAATCGGTTCGACTCGGATCCGGCTCCGCTAGATTTGCACTATTTGAAAATTGTGTCAGCACGTCTTCTGGCATCAATTCAGCTAAGATATTTTTTGAAAAAGTCATACCCCGGTGCTCGGGTCGGCTGCGGTCCGGCTCGGCCGGTCGTCTCCGCTCGGCTACGGGTCCGCTCCCGGCTCGGCTGGTCGGCTCGGCTCCGAACGGCTTCAGCTCGGATCCGAATAAGGGTTTTAGCATTTTGAAAATTGTTTCAGTGATTTCTAATAAATATCAGAAAAATCATACTTCGGTTCCGCTCAGACTCCGCTTGATTCGATCGGATCGGTCCGGATCCGACTAAGGATTCTGTCCTATTTTGAATTGTTCAGATCTTGTTTTAAAAGCTTATCTAAAGAAAAATTTAATTTCATGAAAATATAGTGCAGGCTCCGGTCGGTCGTCGGTCGGTCCGGCTCGCTCCGGCTGATTTATTGGCTCAGTAAATCGAAGATGGGCTAGAGGTTGAAGAATTGACAAATTAGATTTTCTATATTATAATAAAACATTATTTTGACAAGAGTGAAAACACAATTCTTGTAAAATGATGTTCGTTGGTTATGTCGAGGAGTAGTGTTAAAAAAGCTTTTGATTTTTTAAAAAATAAACATGATTATAGGGGAATTTTATATAATTTTGATAATGAAAAAAAAAATGTGAAAATTTTGATTTTTGCCTTTCAAAGTAGGGGGTTATTATGAAGCCTTAATAGGCACTAGAATATGTTCTTTCGTTCGCTCTATCAAGATAAAATATAGAAGGATAGAGGGTCATCCCTGTAGGTCTGATGCACTAAATGAATCCTTTTCCTCATTACTATAACAAACATTGGCATCCTTAAATGTTCTTCTATGATGTGAATTTATCGGTGATTAGGTTCAGCATATTCTATACCCGCATTGGGTAGCTATCTCTTCTCCCTTCTCTTATCGTTAGACTTGATATTGTGCGGTTTTCTATGTTATACATTTGATCCCATAGCTAAGTTTAAATCCACAGCCTACGCTTAGGGATACTAGTTATTATTTTTTTTTTATTCTTTTTCGTGTCGTTGTAAATAAATGACATCTATTCAAGTCTTGGTGTCTTTGAAATTTACACCAGTGGAAATAATTATCCATTACCAGAATGGATTTGACCTCTATAATAAAATCAGAGAAGGTGTACTGATCCCCTGACTACCACGCAGCCTCGAGCATCTCACATAAATAGTATGCTACATCATTGTTGATTATTTTTCTGAAGGGGATGTTCACATGAAACTGGTTTCGAGCCCGTAAAGTGAGGGAAACGGGCTCAAGTATTGTGTTTATTTCATCATCAGGTGAGTAATGATATCTAGAACTACCCTATTAAAAGCATCACTTATGTCTAACCCTCTGTTAAATACGCGATCAGGATCTCATCTAATGCTATATTAGGACATCGAGGGATCCTGATTTTTTTCACCGCATCCACCTCCTTCATATAATGACTCAGCAGTGAAATCATCGTTTTTCCGTTTTTCTGTCAAAAATACGAGCATAAGGTAAGTAAATAGCTAACATTTGACTAATATATATAAATATATATATATAATATTATATTTAATACTTATATATACTATTTAATCTATTCTATATATGATACTCTATAGGTATAATTTAAGTATAATATACTATTATATGATATTAACACAATAATATAATACTATATATATAATATAAAAATACTAAACGTATGCAAATATAGTACTAAAATATTAAAAAGTAAGTTAGTTTTAATATTATTATTTATATTATTTATATAGTACTTATATAATATAATATAATCAATTGATAATTATTACACTTATATATAAATATATAATATAATATACTTCATATATATTATATTTAATAATCCATATATAATATAATATATTATATATAGTATTCATATATATATATTAATATAGTGCTATTTTCAATAACTATATATATACTATTACTATTCTATTATAATATATATATATATATAATCCTATAGGATTTTTAAAGCTCCATATACACCCCCCTAATATATATAAAATAATATATATCCTAATTATATCTATATATTATATATATATATATGAATTAACTGAACATAATTTATATATATATATTACCTTATTATATATTATATCATAACATATATATAGTGAAGGAAGGCAAGAAGAAGAAGAAGAAGAAGAAGAAGAAGAAGAAGAAGAAGAAGAAGAAGAAGGAAGAAAAGAATGGATAGAAGAAGAAGAAGAAGAAGAAGAAGAAAAGAAGAAGCGAAAAACTAATGAGTGATCCTAAAAGGAGCAAAAGAAAGCAAGCAGAAGAGCAAGAAGAGAAGAAGCAAGAAAAGAAAAAGAAGAGAGAAAAGAAAGAGAAGGAGAGAAAAGAAGAAAGAAGAAGAGAAGAGAGAATGAAAGAAGAAGAGAGAAAGAAGAAGAAGAGAGAGAGAGGAAGAGACAGAAGAAGAAGACGAAGAAGAAGAAGAAAGAAGAAGAACGAAGAAGAAAGAAGAAGAGAAAGAAAGAAGCAGAAGCAAAAGAAGAAGAAAAGCAAAGAACGAAGGAAGAAAGAGAGAAAGAAGAACGAAGAAGAAGTAAGAAAAAGAACACACACACAGATGTATAGCAAGTAGAAGTAGACTACACGAGCTTAAAACTAGATAAGACATGCTTAAAATGAACAGATAAAGTTTAACTTTAAATCAACATAATTTCAGGCTAATCTTTATACAATATGTTAAGCATGATTTCTCAGCAGTTCGATATACACTTAAAGCAATAATAATAATAATCTTATTGCATTTAAGAAATAATCACGCTCGCGATCATAATAATATGTGATATAAAAAAAATATACACATATCCATAATAACAGGTATAATAATAATAAGATTAATAGAAATAATACTAATAATATATTAATGAACTAATATAAATAATAATATAATTTATGATATAATAATGTAATAAACAAATCATACCCCCATCACCTAATGATCAATAATAATTAATAATAATATAATAATAATATAACATCACTTACCCTTTTGATAATAATAATTAATTCATATAGCAATTAAAATCTCATGGCATGATTATAATACTAGATAAAATATTAAATTATTTTATAATATTTATAAATTAAAATTAACATTATAATGATACCACCCGATATAATTTCTTCATAATATTCATATAAATCATATAATAATCAAATAATTTATTCAAAAATATAATTCAAATAACGACACTAATAAAATAATAGTATGAACATTATTAGATAGATATGATAATAATATAATCAACATACTAATCTTTCGTCTTTGAACTGATAAACTAATAACTATAAAATTTTAATAATATATCTATATTTGAGCTATAGATTTTATGATTAATAATTCAATAAGCGATTTCAAAATTTCTAATAGTTAATTATCTCGATCTCTAAATAATTTAAGTAGTATATATATATCAATATAATCGTTAGGTATATAATATAATAATAATGCATCTCTATAAATAATATAATATAATAATTAACATCTATACAATATAATAATAATAATGAAATAATCTTATTAAATAATAATTATTAGATAAACTTTCATCAATATAATAATAATTAACTATACTTAACTATAATAAACAATCTGAGGAGAATCGGTCCGCGAAGAGAAGAAAAAAGACAACGTAGAATCAAGGAAAGACATTGCTTTGAAGAGACGAAAGAAGAAGAAGAAGAGCAGAAGACAGAGAAACGATCACGGAATAGAAGAAAGGCAGTAATGATACAGAACACAAAAGAATCAAAGAAGAGAAATTAATAAATTATGAAAATAATCAGGTAAGAAAAATATCTTACATTCAATAATAATAATACTAAACATTACTTATCATCTCATACATAATTATAACTATTTATATCTAATAATAATAATATAATAATCCTTCACAATCATATCAATAAAATAATAAGAATAAGTATAGAGGTGGGAAAGGTAGTTTAATTCATGAAAGAAGATAGTGATCTTATAATATTTTTATTTTATAAAAGAATATATTCATATTAGTGACTATAAATATAGCTTTCTTCATATCTGTATCACCAAAGTCACTAAACATTTTTTTCTGAAATAAAGAATTAATATATAGATTAATTAAATATTATCTTTTACTTATATAATAATATATTTCAATTACTATTCTTCTGTATATGAGTCTCAAGATAAAAATAAGGAGTAGCTTGTTTATTTATTATATTATATTATTATATTCATAATTGTAAATATATGATTATTATATATAAATCATATACTCTATTATCGTATTAAATATACTACATATATTATTATTTAATACCATTATATATTAATCAACCTCTTACTCTATATTATTTTACTAATATATATTTAATTTTTATCATATATCTACATAGGGATATAGGCTACTCTATGATATATATACTCTAAAAAAGTATATATTATATTATATAATACTTATTAGTTCTAGTAGTTTATATATTATATAATTTATACATCAAATGTAATCCTTAACGCTGAAAGTTTATACAATACGTACTTATAGAGTAACTATGATAATTAATGATATAATCAATAATAATTTAATCAATAATTTAATAATAATCATCACATAAATTAGGCATTACAAAGAGATGTTCTACTAATATAATAATATAAAATATCATATAATATCATATAATATATTAATTTATAATTTATCTAATAAATAAATAATCAATAATACTATAATCATATATACATGTCAAGAATTCGACTGATAGCTTATAATATAATATTAATTACAATTGACTTAAATAACTTCAAATAATAATAATTTAATATATATAAAGGATATCAGATTTAATCAAGTAGTTAGTTCCTTTCAAACCAGGAATATGACTGTAGCGTACATCCGATACACAGAGTATAGAGATAGAGGAAGAGGGTATGATAATCGTAACTCCCGCTGTCTCGAAGATCATGGAGACCTTGCAAGCCTCAGCTAGGAATCGTCGTCCCCAGCATCTTGGCAGCTTGCGATTGAGGCTAGTGGCTTTCAGATCGCCGTGTTGGTTAAGTGTCGTGTAGTTCGATACGACCGACGCGGCTGCGTTTTGTTCTTCTGTCTTACGAGTCAGCAACAAGTTTGACTGTACACCAAAATCTCTGTGTTATGCAATTTCTGGTTGTTTGTTCTGCGGTGTGGTTTTGTTGTGTTGTTTGTCATAATTGGCGGTTCATTTCATGTTTCGATAGTGGTTAGCTTTCCTGCAGCATAAGATTATTTGGTTATTATTGTACTCAGTGTAGCGCAGAAGGTCGGACTGTAATATTTAAAAAAAAGACTATAATAATAACTAAAGTCTAAATGAAATTAATTGTAAATTTATATGAAATTACATATATAAATAACTTTATAAATTTATAAATAATTTAAAATTATAATTCTTTTTGTAATAAAATTAAATTTAAAATCAAAATTATATTGCCTCTCAATTAAAAATCTGAATTAAATATTAAAAATAAAATTGACATGAAAATTAATTAAATTAGGATAACTAAAATAGAATTAAATAAAAAAGTTTGTACATTACGCAAAGATTCATATCAGATTCTGGTCGTATTTTTAAGATGTGATAACCTTTCGAGGTTGATACTTTTTCGTTGTCGATTGTCATGAAAATATTATTATTATTTATTATCATTATATTATTTATTCTTATTTTTTTATTATAATTATCTCATTATTTTATTATTATTTTATTTATTATATATTATTATTATCTTATTATTTGTTTATTATAATATTATTATTCATTAATGTATTATTATTTTATTATTTATTATTTAATTATTCACGATTTTTTAATATTATTTTTATTATTATTTTATTATTCTTATCTACTTTTAATTATTTTTATTTTTATTATTATTATAATTATTATTTATTATTATTTATATTATTATATTTTTATTATATTTTATTATATATTTTTATTATATTGATATATTATTTACTATCGTTGCATACGTACATGCACACATAATATATAACTACGTTAAAAACTGTTGACCTCGGACACCGTGGCTTGTTAAGCCTACACCGCTAAAATGAACCTAATATATTGTGAAAGAAAAATTACGTCATCGTACTAACTCTTGCTGCTTCTTAGAATCAGTGGGCTGTAATATGTGTGTATATTGAAGATGTGATTATAATGCTCGCTAGTTATTTACAGAACATGTAGACATCACAAGAGCACAGTGTTAAAGGAAGTCTCGATATTCCGATCCACTGTATTCTCATGTTCTGTGCCAGCCCGGTTCGAAGTAAGTAACGTAGGTTTACCCTCTGAAATTCGTCTAAAATACTCCATCCCTGTTAGGTCCAAGTTTCTATTAAAAATTTGGGTGCTATAGTGGCTCTCGATTTTACTCAAGAACCGGTTTAATGAGTGTATCAGACTGATTATTCAATGATCTTATGGAGGTGTTATGTTGTGTCAACTTCTGGAAATCTGTCAAGGTCAGTAAAGTTAAAATCTTGATGATTTCGGAATAGCGATAAACTGAAATGAAAGATATTCTGCTGGAAACTTTTAGCGTTTCTATCATTAAACGTCGAGAGAGTCCCGTGTTTTTTATAACAAGGTTCAGTAGAATAAGTTAAAGTGAGAGACTTTTTTAAACACTCAGATATTTAATATTCGTTTGGACCAATGAGGAATGTAGCAGATTCATGGGTGCTAACAAAGTTAAGGATTAAAGTTGCGAATATATCCGTCATGGTTATTTAGTAGGTGCTTCATCCCAAAGACATAGTGGTTTGTATGCTTAAAATTCTACCTATGACAACTGTACTTGATCGATCTTCCGAATAGACTAGAGCAATTAGTGAAATATATTTACCATTATTAAAATTATGAATTAGATAAAGCATGGAAGAAACATCTACATAGTTCAGCTTTCACTCGTGTAATGGGGTGTGTTCTTAATCTTATAAACTAATACGTGCCCAATTCAAAGAATCAAGAATACAAAAAGGGACGTTTGTCATCTTTCTGCAAACAATCATTGCAGAACTCCCACGCCTTAAAATTCTAAAGAAGGATTTTGTTTAAAAAAGAATTAATCTGCTGAAGAGTCTGGAATACTTCCTCTATTTTTATTATTATTTCATTGGGGTACGTGATTTAACCAAATTGCTAGCTGGTCAGAACTTATAATGAGAAAGTCGCTATATTTACTTCTCTAATTATGAAAAAATGAATAACATGCAATATACACAACAACATCAGCACACATAACACTACACACATCAACATCCAAACCAACCGATGCACAAGCTACAAACAAACTCAATAACATAAGCTATCTTATGACCCTTGATTGGAACACACTGTCAAGTATCGCAACGTGAACTCTCTCAAATTTTAAGATATTGTCATGTGAACATTCGAGCTTTAAGAGTTAAATATAAGGCAAATTATGACTCGTACTGTAATACAATTGAGAAAAATTATCCCATTTCTTTGCCTATCTAAATTCTCGCTCAAAATTTAAATACCTGTTTGAAACTACTAGGACTTTAAAAACTATTACTTTGGGCCAGGCTTACGCATCCGGCAAACTCCTTAAAGGTATAGCGAATTGCCATCCTATTACGGTAAAATTACTTGGGACAACTACTGCAATGATTCTAATCATTAGTAGTATCATTGGGTCAAATAATGTGAACTTGGTTTCAGACTTCTGGTTGAGCAAATTGGAAGAAACGCCAGTATAAGGATGGAACATTATAACCAAAATTTCGAAAAATTATCTTTCAAAAGCTTAAATTTAAAGTACGGATCGAATGAGCTTGATGTAGGAAAAGGTGTATTCTATCTGGGGCTCGCCTCTAGGCTGCTTAGTCCTGTATATGATAATCAATACCCCATGCTCCTTTGGGTTAATTCAGAAAGAAATACCAAACAACGCCATTATGCCAAGTGCAAAGTATTACAAGACAAAAGATAAGCGTAAGTCGATGATAGTTAAAATGTAGACACGAGGTAATATTACACGGGAGTGTTAGGGTTAAGACGTAGACAGTTAGTAATGCCGTAATAAACTTCGTCCTCCCTTTCCTGTTAGGAGCCTTGACAGTTTCAAGGTTGTCTACAGTTTAGAGTTAAACATAATATGATTTACCTGTAATAAACCTGTTTTCTACTATCTTTTCGTCATGTGTAATGAGATCAGGCATTCTACAGGTTTCACTTACAACAGGACAAGTGCTTCGGCTGCTGAATTCCATAGTGATGTCAGATTGACTGTAAGAACACATAAAATGGTTTTCGCTTGGAAAATAAATTTTGATAAACGATATTGGTACCTGGAAGATTCGGGATTCTAAAGGATATATGTATAATTTAGTCTTTTCGCGCAGAAACTCGTGGCGTACACGCTACTTTGCCGGTTCCGATTCATCTTACACCTGTAACAGACCCTTTATTCCTTTCCTGTGAAGAATTAAGTCGTGCTGTTTGATGAAGGTAATACCTGGGTATAACGAGAAGTATGTTTCCTCATCTGTGACGATGTCAACTCATTGGGAGTGCTGTCGATCACTGGGTGGCAACGAAGGCGACAGCGAAAGGATTAACCTTGTATTTTCACTTTCCAAAAACTACTATATGAATCCATTGATTTCAACGTAGTTGAGTGGGTCAAATTCAGTGGGATATTGCCGCCCACAGTCTTTGGTTATCTTATTGGTCAGAGGATTTTCAGCATTTATCAAATATGCAGAAGTTAAATCAAAACGGATTGATACAAAGTCGTATATGCTTTCTTGATGTATATGAGATATTCATTTATCGAATCCATGAGACCTCTGTTATCGACGTTCTCATCTTGAAAATCAATTTCATTATGAAAAGAGATGAATTCCCTGTACAAAGATAACCTTGAATACCAGTAGGAGATATTTTTCGCGTATATATACATGATCGGTCTTAGGAAGTCCTGGAGGCGTGCATCTAGTGCACCCAATGTATGTTTAAATCCTATTAAAAACGAATCTCAAACTATTAAATACTTTTTCTATAATTATAAAATTGTACTATTTTTTATTTTTATGTAGATGAATTAAACATTTTCTGTAATATGTATTTAATCCTTGACAGTTACTGATTACTTTTTTCCTTATGATTGTCTTTTCCCCCATGTTTTTATTCATATATTATATTATATATATCTCATTAATATTTTACTTATTAATATCTTCATATATTTCCTTACTATATATATATCTATATATCCTATATTCTTACGTCATATATATATTATTTATATATATATATTTAGTTGTGCAAGTCTTTGTTTTTCTTCTTTTTCTTGTTTGCCCAATGGGCCAAACAGGATTGTGGGCGATAAAAATATTAATTTTATATGAAACATGCCAAACAGTTAGTGCGCGGCGTTTTCAAAGGCTTCCAACCATAAGTTTCTCAATTAAAAAGAATTGGAAACTTTTAGAAGTGAGGATGCTTCATTTAACATAGCATATCTCATACGGAAGAAAAATTCATAGGGCGAAACCATTAAGGCCCCTCAACTTAGATACTGTGGTTTATTAGAACTTGACAGATATGGTAAGATATAAAGTGTACAATGATGACTATCAATATATTCTTTTTGTGATAGATTCATATTCATGATACTTATGGATAAAGGTTTAAAAGATAAAAAGTCAAAGACAGTTGATGTTGTGTATAGAAAGAGTAAATGAAGAAGGGGTCATAATCATTGATATGCGACGATAAAGGAACGGAATTTTTAGGTAAAGAGTTTCAAGAAATAGTACAGAGTATGGTATAGTGGTCTATAAATCACATTTTCGGTTAAATAAAGGCGAATTAGTTGAAAGAGTGCAGAACTATAAGAAAGAAGGCATCAGATAATTTTCAGACGAAAAGATACGTTTAATATACTAGATTATACTACAGTAGATTAAGCTTACTTCCTATAGATAGGTTTATCATCGCACAATTAGAGACTTGGTAGAAATGATGAAGACAAAACCTCCTGTATTCTGCTCGAAACGTTGTAAATAAAGATATGATGGGTGTTAAGGGGAGATTCTGTTGAGTGTTCTAGGTTAGCGATAGAAAATTTTCAGCAAAGGTATGAGCCGGATGGTCAGGGAAAGCTTTTAAAAGTAGAGACATTTCAGAGAATTGCCTAGTATGGTTAAAATTATCCTACATAGAGGATCTTGATCGCTAGTAAAATAACAGGCGGTTTTAAACAAGAATAACGAAATATACGATTCGATCCTGAGAGTTGTGAATATAAATAGAAAAATTAGGATCTAGAGTCGAGGTAAAACAACAGTAATCTTGTTATGGGTTAGGATATATGAAGTTTTAATAGTTATATAAATCCTAATGAAAATAGAACATTTGATTTAGTCCTCATTCTGACATGGGAAGAGGTATCTCTATTAAGCTGCGTCTCGGACTTATGGACTATATATGGAAATAAAATATCCCGGGTTTTACTAGCCAATTGGTTGAACCCTATAAAAATTGATAGAAATGTATGAAGTGGTAATGCGAATGGAGTAATAGAACCCTATGAGAATATCGGTATTGCAATTGCATTTTGGTATTAAAATGCTTGAGCGTTTAAACAATTGTATTAGAATTAACATAATTGAGGTTTAATAGATGTAAGATTACTTTATGGAAGTTTTAATAAATTAGGAAGCAGTATGGTATGAAGTTTGTGCCAAATATTGAGCAAGCAATAATTAGATATTTCCTAGTTTAATATTTCCCTTTAACGAGGATAATGCGTTAATCACTTCGCGTTACAATTCAAGCGCTTTACTTGGAAAAATAGAAGTTATATTTATTTTCATCCTTCAGATTGTTTCGTAAAGTTGTGAATTACTCGCGTGAAGAACAATCATTGAAAATAAGATATGAAACATCTAAAGGTAACTAATAGTCTATATTTCATACGATGTGAGAGATGTCTCAAAATTTCAACGAAAGCTCATTCAGTTTTGTGCAGCCTAGGTTTTTTCAGGACGGTGTATCTTATTTAAGTGAATTGTAGGATCTCAATTGTTTATACTAAAGTCAATTGCTTAGAGCGGTAGCATTTTCAAAGACAAGAGTTATAAGCTGTTCCTATTCGTGGCATTATATTACCCATGAATAAGTCTTGATAAGGGGTGTATTATAAGAGCGTTGAAGGTAAAACATGTCATTCGCTATGGTTACTCTCTCGCCGTGTGTTAAAGTGCTATAAAAATCTCCGTTAAGTATAATAACATATATAATAATATAATAATAATAGCATATAATATAATATATATATATATATATGATAATAAATAAAATATACTAATATAATAGTAATTAATAATATTAAATAAATAAATAATATATTAAATATAAATTCATATATATAAAATAATAATAAATATATAATATATAAAATTAATGGAGAGAGAAAGTCTTTAGGGTTCAGTGCGAGGGGAGATGGTCTAGGGGCATCTTCGCGTAATGTTGTTTCGGTACGCTGCCTTTGTTTAATTCCGGGTGGTAAATATATAGTAAAAAAGCATGAGAACTGGGTATAGATATATCCAGTATCTCTTCGAGGGGTTGAAACTCGTAAGCTTGTAAAACGTAAGCAGCGTAAGTATGTATGATAATGTTGACACCGTTAATCGGAAGGTCAGTCGAAGAACCTCAAAACTCTACCTCTTCAAGAACTGAAATGCGTAAGTATTAATAATAATGATGATTCTAAAGAAAAGAAAAAATGTTGCAAAAAGAAAAATTAAAAGGAAACGTTAAATAAAAGAAAACAGCGAAGATCTTTGAAAAGGTGGAACGTAAATTTGTACACAATAAAGGACATACGTTCATGATGTAATATATGTATATATATTATATAATATATATGAAGTTATATAATATAATATATTATTATGATAATATATATATATATTTATATATGATATTTACTATTATTTTATATATATATATTAGTAGTTATATATATATATTATATAATATATAATACATATATATATAGTATAATGTAATATATATCTATATATATATATATATATTATTATATTATATAATTACTATATTGTCTATTTATTATAATATATATTATTATATATATATTATTAATTATTTTTATATTATAATCATATTATATATCTTATAGTTATATATGTATATATATAATCTTATATATATATAATATATTTACTATATAATATATATATATATGTATATACTTTTTATCCATAATGATATATATATATGTATGCTATAATAAGGCGCTGTAATTGTAGAATGTGTTCATAAAGCTTTACCTATCATGTTGCCAAGATCTCTTCTCTTATTCTAGGTCTGACTTGTTGTAAGTAGTGATAGTTTGTTTCTGTCCTCCACGTGAGTACTACAGGATAGTAATTCATATGTATTAATCTTATTCACGGACCGAATCGGATGACTGTCGAGTTCCAATATCCCTGGTATTCTGACCAATACCTGGATGTCAGGCGTGTTGTTTATATTTCAAATCACTGGTGACGTGAGTGAGGTCAGAATTATCAACAACGATCACTCTGTCTTGCCGTCAATCATCATTTTTCATGGCAGCGTTTAATAAATAGAGTGTTTTTTAATGAAACTCATGGGGATCTGGCTAGCTATTTTATAGAAGTTTTTTTTATAGTTTTGTCACCACCATCATGGGCAGCGCCTATCCCAAGGAGGGCGTTTTACACTTCTAGAACGTAATATCAAATTCTCATGAGCACTCTCCGAAGCTTTGAAGTAGGAGATTAAATCAGCAGGAAATCGCGAAGATGGGAGAGAATCCACAGAGAGGTGAGGAAAAGAAGGAAGCAAAGAAGCGGATAGCATGGGAGTTACAAGATCTCCACACAGAATCAGTGCGCAGACCAGCTTCCTGCCTGTCTACACCACCCACGCCCCGGGCCGCGCCGCTAAGTGCGTTAGGGTATACGCGCGATTTAACAGTTTCCTCGAGATCTGGCACACTTCGCGGTACCATAGAAAAGAGATATAAGCACCAACCATCACTCCCCCAGCCCCCCCTACACCCTCCTCTCCTGCAAAGATTAGGGGTCAAGTTTGCGTGGATGCGCTACGGTCTGAACCAGTTCTTAAGTCTTTTGGCCTCTGACTTGCGACCCTGTCAAAAGCCGGGTGAAACCAGAAGCCCCCAGATATCGAGACGGAGTACTCCATACAAGGCAGGATGAGGCCCTTGGTATAGTTGGTATAACTGAGAAGAAGAAAAAAAGTCTCGCAGTCTACAGAATTCCCCAGTTCTCTTTGAGGCACGCTAGAATCCTCGTTGTGAGTGTGAGGTTTCCAAGGAACATTTTCTTGTTAAATGTTAAAAGCGCCAGGATGTTTATATTCGGTAAAGGAGAGACGGAGAGAACGTCGAAAGGGATTAGAATAGTTGGAAGGTGTTTTTAGATGAGGGAGATTTGTAGAAGTTGGTTTTTAAAGATTAAAATCTCTCACAAGGATGAGGACCCCAACCCGGAATTTATCCAGGTAGCAACTGTGAAGAAAAATAGAATCGGAAGATACAACGAGAGGCATTCTAGAAGTGACAGTCAGGAGAAGATATAAAAGATGAGTTGAGAATAGAAGGGTCGAGTCTCGGCATATGAGTGGATAGAAGTTAGAATGTAGCAGGTGAGAAGATATTAATGAAAAGTAAGAATAAGTAGGAGATAAGACAGAAACCTGAGGAACAATAGCCACAAGTGAAGAAAAGGAGAAGAAGTGTGCCCATCTCAACTCAGCCGATTAAGTGTGAGGCATTTGAGAGAAAACTAGACATCAGGCCAAGAGAAGGAGGAACAAGGAGGGGGCCTGGAGAGAGTGACGCGTCGCAAACCGGTCAGATGCTTTGGATATGTAAAGCGCCACATCGCAAGTCTCACATAAGTTCTAAGGCGGAAAATCATAAAGTAGATGAAGCATAAGCTGACAAAAGAAAGGGACTACAGGTAACCAAAGAGAATAGAAGTGAATCTGAATTCATGATGGGACTTAAAAGATTGACAGGATCTTTGATAGATAAAAGTGAGAGCATATAGTGCATAGTTTATCTAAGGACAGGCGGTGTCCTTTTTTCGGAATGGTTGGATATGTGCGTGCTTCCAAAATGGAGGAAAAGTGTTAGTATTGGGACAGAGGAGAGAATATGTTTAAGGAGAGGAGGGGCAGCAGGAAGAACTCTCCTAAAACACGGGGGAGGAAGCAATCGCGGCCGCCCGCTTCTAACGTTCATAGATTTAGGAGCCAATGTGCCTGATCAAAGGTAACCAAGGTCAAGGCATGAACTGAGAGAGGAGGAGGAAAGGAGGAATGTCAGAATCGTCCAGGGTTAGTTAGAGGAAAATAGGCGGCCGAAGAGTTTGAGCGCTTTTTCAGTTGGAGATTACGCAACAGACGCATCAGGAACGAATAAGAGGAGAGAAGGCAGATTTCAGAGTTTGTTAGAATGTTTTTGGCAGGGCCAGAAAGACTTTTGTCAGTAGGAGACAAGGAGGTTAGCAATCAACTTTTGTTTGATGGTAAGCCCGCTTTGGCTCGTCGAAAGAGTATGCTGCACGATTTCTTAAGGCTGAATGAAAATTAGCAGAAGAGTGATAGAAGAACGAGTAATTCTTTCCACTCCCGAATACGCACTGTGTCTAAGCCTGATGGCAGAGACACAGCAGGGTAGAACCATGGATTATGAGGAGAGAAAGAGTTTAAGTTCAGAAGGATGAACAGTATCCCACCAGCAATTGCACTTCGCCACCTTATCGGCAGAAGCTGAGAGCGTAACAGAGTCCAAAGCAGTATCTCGAATTTGCTTAGCGTGAAGAAGCAAGGCTTCCATCGGCCCTATCAGGGTCCATGAAAACGCGTTAAGGCAGGTATGGAAGCTGTTGGAGAGAAAGTATTAAAATTAAGAGATATAAGGTTGTGGTCAGATTTACCAATATGAGCGAAGGTTTTGTATTTATAGAGAGAATTACTAGTGATATAGAAAATATAGAAATATTAATAAAAGTAATAAAAGAAATAAAAAGTAATATAGAATCTTTACTTAATTTTCACTGAATGCCAAGACATCCACTCTGCAAGCATGTGGTTGTTACAATATTGATGACGATTCAAAAATCGCAGATATTTATACCAAAAACAAGAGTAAACCACTTAGCTATTATGGTCGTATTAATGGTGATATATTCTCGCAGGAAAGACTCATTCTACCATCTGTTGATACCCGCATCAGGCTAACTCAATCTACACCCCAATTTGCCCTTAAGGTTAAAAGTAAAACTACAGCGACAACGGTGCCCCCAACTCCGATTTTTTAAATTCTGGAGACAAATCTTTACTTTCGAAAAGTAAAATTATCGGCAACTTAACAAATGGAAATAGAGAAATCTCTTTTATAGTCTACCACCAAATACCCCATTCGTAGAATCGAAACTAAAATCTTCAACTTCGCATCATTGCTTTCAACTATAAACCTCGATAATGTAATTACTGGTACTCTACCTCAGAGTTTTATATTAGGACTACTCGACCATACTGCGGTTGTCGGTCAGTACACTGAAAACAATTTCATTTTTAAACCTCATGGGCTTCAGGAACTAGGTATTTATGTTAATGGGCAACCACATGGTCTTCCTTATAAAATCGATTCCCGGGATGACAAGGTAGTGTTGGTCTCTCGGTCTTTTTATGAATTATTCAGGAACACATCATCAGGCGGAGATAGTGGTGCGGAAATAGATAGCCTATCGTATGCCAAGAATTGTAATTTATATGCTAACAACCTCACACCTGATCAGACAACAATTGGGTCTGATCACTTTAACATCGTTCGGTCGGGAATGGTTGATATAAAGTTACATTTTGAAAAACCATTGGCTCACGCTATATCTGTAGTATTGTATCTAGACCAGGGGTCGGCAACTGTCTGTCTCAAAGATTCAAAAAATTCATTACAAAATTTCAAAGTTTTAAAGAGCCGAAAATTTTTCTGCAACAATAATAGTACTTACTCGCTAAATAAAGGTTTTTTGATAAAAAACTAATATTTTGAATAAATAACTAGTCTATTTATTAAGAAAAAGTTTAAATTTATACTACATAAGTAGGGTTTTTCTCAACAAATTAGATAAATTATAATAGTTTATATTATATATTATATATATATTATAATAATTTATATATTATATATATATATATTATATAATTATATATATTATATATATTATGCTCTCTCTCGGTAATTGACTTAATAATAATAATACTTAAACAATTAAGCATTTACTTACATACACTAATTGGTATTCATACAAAACAATTGAGACCAACAATTCAGGAGCGGATGGTTGGGCATGGTTATTCATGATGCTGGTTTACAATCTTGAATTCAAATTAATGACTTACTATTTCGGCCGGAAAATGTTTTGGGCAAAACGCTTATTGGTGTATTGTATGCAGTGAACCCTAAGATTTGTGGTTTATTTGCTTGAGAATGTTGTTGCTCGAATTTATTTATTTCTGTAATATTTTCGGCTCATGTTGTAATATGAGAATTTATTTAAATCGATTTTATGGTTTAAGGCATTTTGCACGGCTTCGCTCTATTTCCATTAGTTGTCCAAGCAGCGGTAGCAATGCCTAGAAGTTCTCTTTTGGACGTGGAGACATTATCTGCTGCGGTCATTTGGGCGTGTCTTTTATTGTCGAAGACTCAATTACTATAGCAGTAGCTAAGGATGAGAAAGTATGAATTTTTTCAAAACCTGCTAAATATGGTTATTTGGGAGAACATTTTTGGTATTCTATCTTGTACTGTTTAAGCGGACAGGGCAATATCTTTGAATATTTTTTTCAGGATTTTTCTGGGTTTGTTTTTGGGAATAGAACAGTTCTTCGATGTACGTTATCTCTGTTGACTTCAATGATTGAATGTTTGCCTTTTTTTTGCAATTTCTAGTGATCAGGAGCTGCCAGATTTACATTATTGTACGCTTTGCGTACGTTTACTTAACATGGAAGTTGTTAGTGTTTTTGTTTTTGGCTCGTCGAGGACAGCTTTTTCGTATCTTTACCGGGTGGATATTTCTAGCAACGATGTGTTTTTTTAGTGAAGTGTCTCTAATTTGTTTCTATATACGTAGTTTTCGTGGCAAAAGAGACAGTCCGGAGGCACTGAGTTTGCATCATGGACGAAGGAACGACTTTGTCCTCGATTGAACTTTCCGATTCTCTTTTTTTGTAGATGCATGCTTGCGGTGAAGATGATTATAGATTTTTAAGATTTATTTAGGTTCCATAAAGCAGATGACAAGTTGAATTGCATTTATTTACTAAGTCTTAGAAATAATTGTGCAAACTTGATCATCTGTCTGTCATCGGTTATTGAACGATCGATTTTTTAATGTTTTTTTTTTTTTTTTTAAATACAATTAATATTTGCGTAATATGGAACTAAAGAGCGCAGCTTCACATACAAGAGCCGGGTGGCTGGGCGCAGTTGCCGACCTGATTATGACTAAGACAGTTGATCGAAATAAATGTTGCGAACGTTTCGTCAGTTTTCTAAAAACAAAAATGAGGAAGTAGAATAATAATTTCGCTTCAGATAAGATGGAGTTAAATCCATTGTGGTGTAGAGTGAGTTAGATTCTTTTCTTGAACGTAGTGACGCCAGTAATCCATGAAACACTCGACGATTGCGCTGTTAGTTGGACAATTGGTTATTATTTTGTAATTCAAACCGGTGCGAATGAGGATTGAATTGAGTCTGCGAACCAAGCGTATAAAAGGGTTAATAGTTATCACGCCTTTCAAAAGTTTCTTTTAAAAATGTAGTTCATTATTCTAACAATTGCATTTCCCTATTCAAGATGCCAGCGACTCGGAAATGCGTTTTACGTGATATTTCTGTCTAAATTGTTAAATACTTTCTCTAATAAATATATAAGCCTTTATCTATTAAAAGCTTACTTAAATGATTTTATTAGTAATAATTGGATAAAAAAAAATGTTGTCATATATAAATTATTGTATGATATATATCTAATATAATATATTATTATTATGCTATATATGTCTATATTATAAATATAATATATCTTTATATAATATTATTCTATATAATATATCTATTTTCTGTATCATGTATATATAATAGTATATTATACTATATTATATCTATATATATTATATATATTATTATTATATTATATATAGGTATGAGATATATATATATATTATAGTATAATTATATCTATATAAATTCTTATATTATTTTTATTATATTATAGTATAGTATATAATATATATAATAATGTATAGTATACTATATAGGTATATAACTATATATGTTAATACTTTAA
>JABUQX010083393.1:15000-18053 GCA_015478945.1 Trachelipus rathkii | reverse complement strand
AGGACAGAAGAGGGTTAGAGTTGTGTCAAGTAGTAAGATGAAGGAACTGAGTTTTTGATGCATTGAAAACAATCATATTCTCAATGCCCCAATTAGGAAATCAAGAAAAATCAGAGGTTAGCTGCTCTAAGGGAGCCCTCCTAGCCTGAGCTACTTGCCTTTGGGTGGGCAACTTTCAAAATGAAAGGAGCAAAGAAGAGTGTAGTCGTTGGCATAGAAGTGGAAAATCAATTAAGTAATAGAGTTAAAAAATAGTTGTGATAGAACAAAACCTTGAGGAACATCACTATTTATTCTGAACGACGGAAAATATAGAAATCAAGCCTTTGTATCAGAGTCTTTTAATATGTCTGTCACCAAACTAAAGATTCACCAAAATGCCGAAGGGATGAGAACCAAGAATCATCGGGAAGAGAAAGATCATCAATGGAACGTTTCTTAAGAAATACATACTGGCAATCAGAAATAAGATTAGAAGAATTGAAATGTTTCCAAATCTTTTTGTTAAGGATAAAATCGAAAACTTTAGAAAAAACGGATGTTAAAGCAAAATGATGATAATTTGAGGACTGGGAGGGATACCTTTTTTCCGGCATAAGCTGAATGTATGCACTTTTCCATTATGAAGAGAATGTGGAAGTGGAAAGACAGAGACGAACCAGACAGCTTTACGTATATATATATACTATATATATATATTATATATATACTATATAAGTATACCAAATATATATATTACATATACACACACACCTATATATATACCGTATATATATATAGTTATATTATACTATATATATATATATATACTAGCATATCTAAAAGTAGATCATTTAATATATCTAACAATCCATTAGCGAACAAAAAAAACCTTAACATTTGTCAGTATACAGAATATATTGGCGACTATTATATAATATAGTATAATAATTATATAGAGATAATATATATATAATTAATATACTATATATATATATATATATTATATATAAAATATATATATATATAATATATATTTATATATATTTTTTTTTACTACAATAAAAGCAACACTTCACGGGCAGAGCCCTAGATCAAAGGAAGGTGTACTCAGGTTAACGCATATCAGCGCAGATCAGGACGCTGAAGCCTAGTTGCCACAGGAGAGGAATAGCTCCCACATTCATCCGCCACCCGACCAGTATGCAGAACTGGGACCCCGTCGCTTTGATTGGGCGAGTGCTCTAACACTGAGCTATCGGGCCGCTTTTTTATATAAAATAAACGAGGATTATTAAAAAACATATAATATTTAGTATTAGTTTAACAAATATAAACATACATATAATATCATATACTCATTTGTAAACTTGTAAACATTAATCACAACATATATTATACAACATATAAATATCTACTACTAATTATTGAATACGTATCAAACTTCATTCGATTACTATCATGTATCCACATAACTCATCACTATTCACTGCACTCAATTTCTTTGTGAGATATTTAATATTGTATGCGTCCATACACAATATTTCACTGAGATCACATGGAATAATAATTAATTAGTACATTGACGTATAAATAAATAAAAATTTTCATTAACATAATAATTACACGATATTATATATATATCAATAAATACACCACAAAATAATAGTTTATCACTATTATAACTTTATAAATATCATAGATTAGATAAGAGTCTATATATTATCACTAAATATTAATATTATTTACCAATATCATCAACCATATTATAAAAATCTGGGAAATCATTAAGCATGTATTATTATTTATCATTATCACCAAAGTCACTGTTATTACTATTAGTATCTTAAACGATATATCACTACCATTCGCGGAAAGACTTAAATGTGCATAGAAGGGTTTTCCAGCCACTTTTGCTATCCAGTGCGAAAGAGGAATTTGATGAGAATAAGTTACTCATATGACTTCGCGGACGCATAAGACTTGAAACGCATGACCGTGCCAAGCACGTTATCACTGCCAATTTAGTATTTTAAATTTCTCTCATGTAAATTATTATATTGGTATCCTAATTTATCCAAAATGTAGCGCCCAAAGAGAATGATTTTCAACATATATTTTGTTGCTCCTCCAACCCAGATTACAAAAATGAAATGAAATTTAAATGTTTTAAAATTTTACATTTTTTAAAAAATCCACTTCACTAATTTTTCTTATTTCTTGAAACCTCCAAGCCACCATGATTGAATCAAAGGACGCCGTCCATCTCTCTCTCCTCTCTCAAAAACATTCCAACAAAATCTTCAGCAGATTCAATGATTGGACTTCATCTCTTCAATAAATCGCCTCTGACTTATCTCTTACTTGCTTCCAAATCTCTCTCTCTTGTGCGGTCCCCTCTTTACATTTTTCGCCTCCCTCAGGTTTCACTGCTAGTCCACACTCGGCACGTATGTCCGAAATCATATCACAAATAATATATATATTATAATTATATATATAATCTATACTATAATATTATATATATAGTATATAATATATATAGTGAGTATATATTACAATATATATATAATTATATATACAGGAATAGTAATATATAGATATATATATTATATAGGTTATATATATATATATATATATATATATATATATATATATATATATATATATATATATTTTATATGATATAAGTATAACAATATGGAAGATTAGTTATATATATATATACTATACTATACATATTATATATATATATATATATTATTTCAGATTATAAGTAACATCGTAACGTACATTGTGATTGGCATTCAATTCAGTCAGTCATTTGGAGGAAAAAATTGATGCAAATCAATTATATTTATTTCTTCACGCTATCTGAACTTTAAAATTGAAACTAAACCTTATATTGTAATAATATGAATATAGTAAAACTATGTACAAAATTGTTTTCTTATCATCTTTAACAAGTGCTTGGTTTAAAGAGTGCAACGCTTTTAAACAGCTTCTCACATATTTATTGCTCAATCTTTTAGTGTGTGTAAAAAAAATTAAACGATCTAATCGGCGTATTAAGA
>JABUQX010083393.1:0-5000 GCA_015478945.1 Trachelipus rathkii | reverse complement strand
AAAGTTCAACTCTAGATGTAATAGGGTTACTTCCCCGAGAGCGAAGGAAAAATAACGCTACGCCCTTTTCGCCGCTTCCTTTTCTGAGTAAAGATTAGGCTTAACGATACCCATCGAACAGTTGATCACAGGCGAGTTGTGACCGTAGGTCACCCTAAGGGGGTGTTGCCCTTAGCGCCAAGTTCAAATTCGTCCTGAAAACCATATTAGGCTAACGAATCGGGCTAAAATCTTGTATCGAGAGCATATATATGACGTATTCTCATCGGAGACGAGGTACGTCCCCTCTGCGTCCCCCCGTAAGGGAGGACGCTGCCCCTCTAAAAATTAATGATCGTAGAAGATTAAACTTGGAGACAGTGTTGGTAGAGAGCAAGCGGAGTCGAGTCGAGCGGAGTTGGAGTCGGATTCGGGATTCGGAATCCAGAACCCCCAAGGGGTCCCGCATGAAAAAAGAAAGAAGATGCATGGACATGCAAAACAAGAAGAAGAGAGAAAAGAAGAAGAAAGGAGGAGAAGAAGAATTGAGAAGGGAATACTGAGAAGATTCAGATAGGTATCGACACCTATACGGAGCCGGTTGGCTGAGTTAATAAACATTCGTCTAACAACAATGTTGTGTCTTTATATATGTTATTGGGCCTGTAGATTTCAAAAAATTTCAGAACCATCAAAAAAAAATAAAAATAAAAAATAAATAAATAAATAAAAATTTCTTATTCTTTTTTATGTTATAACTTACAAATTTGCGTTTTTACATACCCAAAAGCAGTAAATCAGTAAAATTAAACCAGCAACCCCTCCTCACCTTCAGTGACTATTACTATTGATCTATTGATCTTTATCTATTGATCTATTATTCAAGTCACATTTCTTAAAATTGTCGTTTTACATACCCTAAAGCAGTAAGATCAGTAAATCCAGAACCACCCAACCTACACTCCTGTCCAACCATAATCTATGATATATTGATCTATTGATCTATGATCTATTGATTCAAAGTCAAATTTTTACTAAAAATGTAACGTTTTACATACCCTGTAAATCATAAATCAGTAAATCAAACCCTACCCCTCCTCCCTCCTACCCATTCTATGCATCTATTGAGTTATTATCTAGTGATTTCAAAGTGCCAAATTTTTTACTAAATTGTAACGTTTTTACATACCCTAAATCAGTAAATCACGTGAAATCAAACCACCATTCCCTCCCACCTCCTGTCCACCATATCGTATTAATGTAGATCTATGATCTATTGATCCATGTCACATTATCTATTGATTCAAGTACATTTCGAGTATCATTTTGATAAAACATAACATAAAAACAAATCTTTATACACGATCAACGAATATATGCTAGTTAACAAGTTTTCACTTAATAAAGCTACTTATCATCTCTGAACTATGAATATAATAAACAATGACAAACCTACACGCCTTAAACATGAATAAACGGTTAACGTTAACAAAAAGTTCACACTTAACAACATAAAGTAACTAACATACAGCATACAAAAACGTAACCTACTCACACTTTGTCATGCATAATCTTTAACATAACAATGTAAATACATAACATGGTAATATTTAACTACAATTATCACAAATTGCTAATATCATATCAAGGCAGCGAAATACTAACTAACAAAGTTCCACATAATAAATCTAACATATCGTTACATAACTAAGAAAATAAATGTACAACGACCAAACCAACACACCTTAAGCGTGAATAAACTGTTAACCTTAACAAAGTTCCACACTTACCAACATTGAAGTAACTAACATTACATACAAAAACGTAACCTATCACACTTTTTCAAGCATCTCTAACATTTCAATGTTAATTTTTACATTAACATGTTAATATCAAACAAAAAGCCACCAAGAATTTTTAACAAAAGACCATAATACCAAAAGGATATAATACAAACCATAGCTAAAGTTTATCCTCGTAAAGCTAATACTGCGAAAATAACATATTTATCACCATAAACAACCAAACAAAAAAAACGCTATCATTAACCAATTAACCATGATCTATTGATTCAACTCGCATCCTAAATATCGCTTGGGTTAAACTTAAACAGTGAAAACAAATTCTATTTTATACACTGACAACACATATATGCTAACGTAACAAAGTTCACATTAATAAAGCTAACACAGCACCACATGAACTAAGAATATAATGTACAAACAACAAACCTAGCACAACTTACGACTAATAAACTGTAACATCAACAAAAGTACACAACCATAACAAAGTAATTATCATACAGCTCTATAATATACGCTAAACGTAATGAAATTCCACATCAATAAACTAACAAGCGTAACATGAAACTAAGAAAATAATGTTACAACGACAAACCTAAACAACTTACACACGAAAAACCTTTTTTATCACATAACAAAGTTTCACACTTACACCAGTAAAGTACTAACATTGCATACAAAACGTAACCTTTTCAAACTTTTTTTCAAACATTTCTCTAACATATTAACTTATCTTACACTGACACAGTAACATTAACCCACAGTCGATCCAAACCCCCTCCGATACATCATACAGACCAACGAATATATCTAGCGTAACAAATTTTTACATTATCATAGTAATTATTTACCAAAAAATTTACCATAACCTTACCTAAATATCACAATCCCCAACCAATAATTGCAAACATAACAAATTTTTATCAAAATAACATAAAGAATAAGTTCTTTGAATAAAAATATCATAGTAAAGTGTAAGTAGTTTACCGAATTTAAAGCAATAGTAAACAGTAAATCAAAAGACACCCGACCCCAACCCATCCCCTCCCCTACCCACCCGTTGATGATCTTTTATCTATTGATCAAATGATTCAAGTCATATTCGAGTATCATTCCGGATAAACATAGTACAAAAATAAGTTCTTTATATACTAACCAAACGAATATATGCTAACTAACAAAGTTTTCATATCAATAATAAAGCTAAACATAGCATACCAGAACTATGAATATAATGTTACAATGACAAAACCTAACACACCTTACGCCACGAATAAACTACTAACATTAACAAAATTCCATACTTAACAACAGTAAAGTACCTAGCACAGAGTACAAAACGAACCTATTCACACTGTTTCAAGCATATCTCAACATATCAATGTTAACTTTTACATAACACTATTGATTTACTCGCATTGTACATTATTATTCTATTCAGTATGTTATGTTAGCTTATTAATGTAAAAACGTTGTTACGTTAGCATATTCGATGTTAGTATTATAAAGAATATTTTTTTTATGTTTATCTGAAATTTACTCGAAATGCTGTCATGACATCAATATCAATAGATCAAAAGCTCTGGAGGCGAGTAGGGGAAGGGTTGACTGTCTTGATTACATTTACTGATTTACTGCTTTAAAATCAGTTAAACTTAATGCAATTACTTGATATTTTATTCAGAAACTATATTTTTATGTTAATGTTTGCGATAAGAAAACTTTATGTTTACATATTCGTTGGTCCTGTATGATATATAGACAAGGTTATGATAAATCTGTTAAATATTACGTGTCATTGTTAAAATTAACGTTAAATGTTAGAATATGCTTGGAAAAAGCTAGAGATAGTGACGTTTGTATGCAATGTTAGTCACTTTACTGTTGTAAGGTGTGAAACTTTGTTAATGTAACAGTTTATTCGTGTTTAGTTGTGTTAGATTTTGTTGTACATTATTTCTAGTTCCTATTGAGCTTATGATGGCTGAAATTAAATGTTGAAAACCTTTTTATGTTAGCATATATTCGATGGGAGTATATAAAGACAAATCCCTCTTTCGCTATGTTTATCCAAATGATACTCGATGCAACGTAAAACAATCGTTTTAATGTAAAATTAACATTCAAGTGAGAGATAACTTGAAAAAGTTGTGAATAGGTACGTTTTGTACTCTGTGCTAGGTACTTTACTGTGTTAAGTATGGAACTTTGTGTTAATGTTAGTAGTTTATTCTGCGTAAGGTGTGTTAGGTTTATGTCATTCACATAATTCATATTCTGGTAATGCTAGGTAGCCTTTATAATGGAAAAAACAATGTTACGTTAGCATTAATTCGTTGGTCTGTATGAACTTATTTTTTTACTATGTTTATCCGAAATGATACTCGATATTGTGATCTAATCATGTTGATCAATAGATCAAAATTCATCAAACGGTGGTAGGAGGATGGTGGGTCGGGTGCTTGATTACTGTTCTACTGCTTTAAATTCGGTTAAAACTATTACACTTTACTATGATATTTTATTCAAAGAACCTTATTTTTATTTCTATGTACTGGATTAAAACTTGTTATGTTGCAATTATTGTTGGGATATGATATTTAGGTAAGGTTTTGATAAATTTTTGGTTAAATATTACTATGATAATGTAAAAAACTTTGTACGCTAGCATATATTCGTTGGTCTGATATGATAAATCGACAAGTTATGATACATTTTGTAAATTGTTTCTGGTCAGTGAAGATTAACGTTAAATGTATAGAGAAATGTTTGAAAAAAAAGAAAGTTGATAGGTACGTATTTGAGCAATGTTACGTTTACTTTACTGGGTTAAGTGTTGAAACTTTGTAATGGGACGTTTATGTGTGTAAGTTGTGTAGTTGTCTTGTACATTTTTCTAGTTCATTGTTACGCTATTATAGGCTTTATTGATGTGGAAACTTTATTACGTTAGCATATTCATAGAGCTGTCATGATATTATGTTGTTAGGATGTACTGGAACTTTGTAATGTTACAGTTATTAGCTCGAAGTTGTGCTAGGTTGTTTTTTACATATATCTTAGTTCATGTATGCTGTGTAGCTTTTATAATGTGAAAACTTGTTACGTTAGCATATTATTCGTTTTACAGTGTATAAAGAATTTTTAATTTATGTTTAACTTAAACGACTCAAAAACGAGTTGAATCAATAGATCAGTGTTAAGTTGTAATGATAGCTG
>JABUQX010083392.1:0-34585 GCA_015478945.1 Trachelipus rathkii | reverse complement strand
AGTGCTGGAGACACGGAGAAGCTTATGGGGCAAGTCTAAGTGGTAGGTGGTTGTGGTCAGCTGAGCTTGTGAGGGATATGCATCATAGGAAGTTTTAGGCCGTAGGCCAATCTACTTGCTTCGCAAGGACCTTATCTCGCACGGGCACTCTGAATCAGGACGAAAGTCCTTCCGGCCGATACAGAAGGGAGCCGGAAGATCGTCAAGAGATGGAACTGGAGGGGGTGTTGAAATTTAATACTATTATATATATAATATAGGCATAAGTTATATAATAACATACTATAGTCACTATAACAAGTAACTATACTAATAATACACTTATAAATTACGACAAATATATACTATATATGTTATATACGACCTGAATTAACGAGAGTTTACATGCTCATCTCAGAAATACCAA
Source organism: Trachelipus rathkii (assembly GCA_015478945.1). Lineage (NCBI taxonomy): Eukaryota > Metazoa > Arthropoda > Malacostraca > Isopoda > Trachelipodidae > Trachelipus > Trachelipus rathkii. Next base: position 34,179 of record JABUQX010083392.1, on the reverse strand, counting down.
CCTCCTAACCCTTATATAGAAAAGCTAGGATGCGAGTAATTGCGGAGAGTTTCCCAAAGGAAGAGAGGTTTATTATGTCATTGGCATGACCGATCTTAGGAGATGAACCTACTTATCAACGCGAAAGACCGAGGTGTATAAAAGAACCACAACCTACTCCGTTCCAGCACCGCCGGGTGCTGCTTGCAGCTCTGGAGAACCATATTATATATATATATATATATTATATATAAATACCCGTTATACTTTATATAAATTATATTTGATTTTTATGAAATGAAATATTTAAAAAATTATTTAGTGTAAATTTGTCAAATAATACTAGGAAATATTACTTCCTTATGTCGTAAAAACCATCGATCTGATAAAACGATAACATAGAGTGGACTATGAACATAATATTAAATTTCTTATGCATCTAGGGTGAGTAATGGAGAAACCAAAAATATTCCAGCACATTAAAAGCTTTATTGATTTAATATATATAAGTTACATATAATTTCGAATTCTAATCAAATTCACTAGAAAATACATATAAGATAGTACATATCTTTAATGTATATTCTATATTCAAAAGAACGCTAGAATATTATTACTACTCCTTTATATAATATATGCCCATATAGTATATATAGTTTTATTTCAAGCTATCCATATGGTATACTTTACAGGATATTATAGTTTATAATATACTTCAATAATTAGTATAATAATATTATAAAAGTATTGATAATATTTAAGTAGTGGATATAAAAATATATAATAATACAATATTTATAATATATGCATATACTATATATATAATATATTATACTATAAGATGTGGTAGTATATTTATAGCTTTATGAGGGTTAGCTTATTTTTTAGTAACTAAGGCGCGCGCAATGGATATATATATGATCACTACTTAATATATATTATACATATATATGACATATTGAGATAATATATGTATCTACTATGATAATATTAATAGTTATGTGAGAAAATAGTACACTTTCACAAAAATGCTTATGTCATTACCCTTAAACGTTCAATCATGGGAAGAATATAAATTAGTTTAATCCCCTATCTCCAATTTAATAAGTACATTTTTCCCTTATATATGTAATGGTTCTACTGTTCGTCATTTTAATAATAGGTAATTATACGTCAAAAAGTCACTTTTAAAAATGATCCAGTCACAAATTAAATTTTATATCTAGATTTTCACACCTCACGTTAATGGACATACGTTATCGGCACATGGCGACATCACACTTTAGTATGTTCATTTCATACAATGATTATGATAACATGTTCCTCTCCGGTATGGATGAGCATATTCGACCTACTTAGTTATGATTTCTACACACCTATAAATTATCGTATATGTCTCTCATGAGATACGTGTCGGAGTTACTCTACTAGCGATCTGTGGGGATATATATTCGATTAAGTCAAGTATGTTAAATTCTCTGAAGTTTATAGTTTGTTCAGAGCTCATAAGAAAGGTGTCTTATCCAGTTGCGAATATTTCATTCTTCCATGTGCACTTAATTTAACTTTCAATGAACTTTCCATTCAGTTCAACCAGTTTATTTTTTTCGGAATATAAGATTGAAGCCGAGCTTTATTTCTATCAGTGAGTCTTTTAGATTTTCTTCTATTCATTTTTCCTTAGTCTTCTCCAACAATATTATATCTTCTCAATATTCATTTAGTTCTTTAACAACTCATAAATCTTTAAATATTTGCTTTTCTTCTCAAAGTTTCCTTTTCTTGTTGTGCAATGTTTCCATTTCTTCGTACGCTGTGGTATTCTTCAATGTTTACGATATTTGTCATCGCGTTATCAATACTCCGACTTTTCTTACTGTCAAGCGCGCCTTTCGCTTTTCTTCAACGGTTTCCTTTCCTTATCTTGAAAAATACCATATTATTTATAGAAATTCATGATAATAGACAAGGTACATACAGTGCCATCGTTTTATTCTTTCTGCACAACTATTCAAAAATAACGATTTATATGAACTATTTTCTTCTTGTTCTTTCCTTCTTACTTTAACATTCTTTTCCTTCCTTCAAGTGCTTCAGATCAAACAAGATATATTGGCTTATCACGTTGATCAATTATTGCAGAGCATTGATAACATATGGAGATTTTCTTCTCCAGCGCGAGGAGGTTCTATATTATTACACACTACCCACAGAATTAGTTATTCATATTTGAGAGCAGTTTATATATATCGACACTGAGAAAATGATATTTATCAACTCATTAATTTTTATGTGTTTTAATTCGTATGTTTAATTTATTAGTAAACTGGATAAAAATAAGCACATGTTAGAATTAAAGACGATAAAAGGCATTCAATTAAAAAAGGGGAATACACACACTTAATGTTATGGGCCCGATTAAATATAAAGACAACGATCACAAAGTGTGATAAATACACAAAATAGGACGCTAGGCGTCTTAGATTGAGTAAAATTTTGACCAGGAATTATCAAGCCTTGAGCGATGCCTTATAATAATATTTGTATGAACTATGCTTGATAAAGAGAAGTGTTTGAAACTCTTAAAGTATTATATATATAAGATATTAATTAATGATTATATACTATAAATACATATATATATATAATATTATGATAAATAATTTATCTATTGAACATATTCATAGTATAATGAATATATAATAATATAATAACATATAAATAATATTTACTATATATTAATTAATATTTTATATATAATACGTATAATATATTATAGACATATATATACAATTTATCTAATTCTATTACTATTATTTATACTTATATTGTAAAGTCTATTTATCTAAAAAAGTATAAGATTAAATCAGTATAGTAACTATACAGTAATAGTATATATTACATATATAATATAGTATAACCTATATATATATAATATTATATATATAAAACTAGCTTATATATATAGATTATAATTTTTTTAATACTTTATAAACTATAATAATATGAGTGACACTTAATAAGTAAATTTAGTATATAATAAAGTATATATAGTGCGTACTTATATATATTATAACTCATATAATATAATATAATAATAAGTATATATATATTATATATATAATAGTAATATTATGTATTATAATATATATACTGTATATATTACTACTAGTATATGATTGTTCAGTAAGTATAATATAATTATAATATATAGTATAATAATTATATACTATATATGTATATAATATATAGATATATATATGATATAGATAAATGTATCATATATCATATACTATATATATAATAATATAATATATATATATATATATATATTATTATATATAATATATATATAATATATATAATAGACCATAAAAAATTAATGAGCTACTAGCTTCCTTGGTAACACAACGATTATATGATAAGTTAATTAATTAAGAGACTGTAATAATAATAAAATATACATAATTAATAGAATATAATAATAAATAGAAATATAATAATATAATAAATAATAATAATAATATTAATAGAAAAGTATTTAATAATAGTTATTTCTTGTGTCCATCCTAAAATAAATCACGCTGTAAGTCATTTGAAGTAATCCTCAGATTCTGGTCTAATTGTTGGATAATTTTAGAAATTATTGTTTTTAATATTATTAAGTGTCATTGATTTAACCCCCTTTGCTTTGTCACAGACAAATGTGAAATAATTTATTTGTTATCGTGGTGCATACATTTAAATATTTCCCCCCATGTCCCCGACCTGCCCCTTTATATAGTTATATATATTATATATATACTAGTATATATATAATACGTTATACAAGTTTATATGTATATATAATATAGATATATAGTCATATATATATATATAATATAATATAGATATAATATGTAAATATATATATACCGGGATATGATATAGAATAATATTTATATATATATTAATTAGTTTAAATATATATATATTATCTAGTTATCTATTTTAATCACTTTGAGCACCATATATATATATATAATTTATAATACATTAATTTATCTATATATATTATTTATATTTGATTATATTATATAATATTATTAATATATTATATAAGTATATATAAAGATAAAATTACATAAATAATATATGTACCTATTAAAAGTACTTAAAACCCTTATTAAAAAGAGTATAAATTACTAGTATAACTATTTATAAATTTAATGCAATATTATATATTTATACAAAATAAATTATAATATTATATACTATTATAGATATAATTATAGATCGTTACTAATAATACTATATAGTAGTGAATTGTATAACCATGTATATAATTTCAAATGAATAATAAAGTATATTTATATATAATATTATTTATACAGAATATATATATCACTAATATTATATATATATATATTATATATAGAGAAAAATATATATAATTATATATAATATATACATTATAAAATAATAATGATAATATATATTATAATATATTATATATAAGATAAGGTATATATATAATATACTATATATATCATATATAATATAATATGTATATGATATTATTATATATAGTACTATTATATATAATTATAATATATATAATATATACTATATAATATATATATATATATATAACCATATATATAATATATATATATATAATATGAGAAAGTATATAGATATATATATTACTATTATATCACATATATATAGTATAATATATTAAATATGAGATTATAATAAGTATATATCTAGCCCGGGAAACTTTAAGAATTAAACCTTAAGAAATTAGAGATAGTAATGCACCCAAATAATTTAGTAATTGCCTATACCCAGCTGGGGTTATTATATTTTTTGTTTGCATGATCATGCCCACTACCGTGGCTAAACAGGTTGACGCGAATCGGAAGTCCGTCATGGTCGTAAGGTCACGGGTTCGAAATCAATGAGTTTTGGTAATTAAGTAAATTATCCGTCTTGAGAGAAGTCACACTCCCTGTGAAAGGGTATGCCACGTGAGGTGTGACTTATTAAAAAAAAAAAAAAAAAGAAAGAAGAAGGGGAGGCACATATATTGGGAAAGAAGGGAACATATATTTTAATTATATAATTATAAAAAATATATGAATTTTATCCGAGAACGCAGAAACACTCATCTTCTTCATCAATAGAAGAGAAAGAAAAAAAGCTTTAATGAAAAAAGCTTTTAATTTACCAATGAAAAAATTGTTCAACTGTTTTCAAAGGGATATTCCCCGTTTCTTTTTCCTCTTTCAACGTTTCCTTTCCTTCCACGTAAAGGATTCTTCTCAAAGTTTTCTTTTCTTCTCCAAACGTTTATAGTTCATCCTCCTAAAAATTTTAATTTAAGAATAAATATACATTCTTTAATTTGGACATTTTTCCTTCGGTGCGAGAGATATTTTCATGTTTTCCTTGTATACGTATACGTTCCTCTTCAAAGTTTCCTTTCTTCTTCACTTTCCTTTCATCAATTAGGAACCCTTCCCATTTCCGTAACGCTCCAGGCATTCCTTCTTTTCACACGTTTCCTTTATCTCTTCACGATTTACATTTTTCTATCATTATTTCCTTTCTTCTTTTTCAAGTTGTTCCTTTTATCTTCTGCTTTTTCTTTCTTCGACGATTCCTTTTTTTAACGTTTCCTTTTCTTCTTCAACGTCCTCGTCCCAAAGTTCTTTTTCTTCTTCAACGTTTCCTCTTCTTCTTCACTGAGGCTTTCCCTTTTACGGCTTTTTGTTCTGCAATCTTTCCTTTGAATTCTGTACATATCTCATTATGAGGCCGTTGTATCTTCAAAGTTTTTTATTCTTCTTCTTTCGGTTATCGTTTTCATTTTTTCATTATTTCATATCTCTCTCTTCAGACTTCTCCTGTCTTCTTCACGTTCTTTGTCTCTTCACAAGACGTATTCTTTTTCTTCTTCAACAACTTTCTTGTTTTTTTTATTTCATCTTTCTTCACGGTTTCGTTTTCTTTCATGCTATTTACATTTTTCTGAACGTTTTTTTTTTCTTCTTGAAACGTTGCCTTTTCTGCATGATGCCTTTATTTCTTTCCTTCACCATTTATCCTTTCTTCCTTGCAACCGTTTCTTTTCTTTTGCAACATTCCCTTTTCTTCTATTTTTTCTTAATTCTTCAATCATTTCCAGCTTCTCTCACCCTTTTTTACTTTTCAAAGTTCCTTTTTCTATTCATTGATTTTTTACATTACATTAATTTTTTTTCTTCAATCATTTTCTTCTTCCCAGATTTCTTTTTCTTCTTCATGTGTGAAGCAAATTATGAATTCATTTTTTCCCTTTTTCACTTCAAAGTTTTTTTTCTTCTACAATATAACATTTTCTTCTGCTTTAAACACTTACCTTTTCTTTTTGAAGGGTTCGCTTTTCTTCTTCAAAGTTCCTTTTCTTCTTCAACTGTTCGCATTCTCTTAAAAAGTTTCCAATCATCTTTTCCTATTTAATTATTACTTCATTTATCTTATTTCTCTTCATTTCTTTTTTCCCCTCAACTTCTTTTTCTAACTTCTCCAAAAGTTTCCTTTGATCAATTCAAACTTTCGTTCATTTCTAAGTTATTCTTTTTCTCTTTTTTCTTTAATTCCATTGTTAATTATCACCTATATAAGTTTATCATTTTATTGCTATGCGTTCCTTCTATTCTTCTAACGTTTCTTTTCCTCTCACAATGCTCGAGATCAACAAAGTTATTATTGGGCTTATGAAGAATTTAATATTAGTTGCACGAGATTATAACAAGAATGAGATTTTCTAAGTTCAGATATGAGGAGGTCTATATTTCACTACCACAAAAAGTATTAATTTATACTCAGTTAAAAGATTGTCCATCTAAACACAATGAATTTTATCTTTTAATCGTTTTATTATCCCCAGTAAATATAAATAACACATAGATTAAGCGCAGTAAGGCATCAACGATTAAAACGGATACATAACTCACTTAATGGTATCGCCGGTTTAATCAAAGAACACCTATCTTAAAGTGTTAATCTACAATAAGGGCGTAGCTCTGTAGATTTGAGCTAAAATTTTGCAAATTTTTTAGCCCACGTTCCTTAGACTATATTAATGTTTCATGAAGTACTGTAAGAGAAGATCTTGAACCTCTTAAGTATATATAATATAATGAGTATTATATATAGTATATATATATTACTATACTATAACTATAGTAATAATATATAATATATAGTATACTAGTACTATACTTATATTAATTATACTATACCATATATATACTAAGGAAATCCTTTATAAATAAAATTATATTTACTAGCTATATATATTATAAATATAAATACATATAAATGATAATACATATATAATATAAATAATATAACTATAAGATTATAATGAATATAGCTAGTATAAAGTATTGATAGTCTAATAGTACATTATATATATAACTAAATATATATACTATATACTATATAGAATATATATCTATATAATATATAATATATATATAGAGCTCATAGCATTTTTGCTATATCATATAATCATATATAATAGATATAATATTGATATATAATTATATTATATATGATATGATAATACATATAATATTATATTTTAATTTATATATATATTATATATCTGATATACCTATTTATATTGCCTAGTATTAAATATATTATAGATATACTCAAAAATTAATGCTACTCCTATCTATATATATTTATATGTTATATATATATATTATATATATATAATTACAATAATGCTAAACATAGAGGAGTATATGCTCTATGACTAAATATATATATAGCTATATATACCTGATACAATTTTACGTTATTCACAATCTAGTTTAGCAATAATAAGAATTGGAGAAAAAAAATTAAACAATATAGTCAATGACATCTATGAAAATCATAATCATTTTCATAAAGATTTTATAATCATACTAAAATAATAAATAAAATATAGAACAATAAAAATAAAAATAATAAATAAAAGGAATAATAACAATATACTAATTTCCTGTTTATCTTCCAAAATAGGACCCTAATTTTCTCGTCACATTCTTGCCTGAATTTTGATATCTTTAGCGAAATATATTTGTTATTAAACTCGGTTCTAATTCCTGTTGGTTTATTAACCCTTTGCTTTTGTACAGGACCAGTTAATTATTTTGTTTTCGTGTGCATCATTTTATGTTTCGCGTATGTTGATCCCTCAGACCTCCCTTTAATATTATAATATATATATAATATATACTAGATATATATATTAACATATATATGTATATATATATATATATATATAATATATTATACTATATATATATAGGGTGATATTTATATATATACTTAAATTATTATTATTACAGCCATTTCTGCATTAATATATATAATTATATTATAATATATTATATATAGCTAATTATTATTAATAATCTATAATATGGAAAGAATGTATAATAGTCAACGGATTAAATATTATATATATAATATATATATAGTATTATATATACACTTTTTATTAATATATATATTATTTATTATATATAGTCAGTATATATTAATTATATAATATATAATATAATAGATATATTAACTAATAATAATATAGTAGCTAATATATATATTAGGATAAAAGTAACACCAATGCTTATATAACTCAGTTATACTTATATTAATAAATATAGTACTATTAATAATAATAAAATATATAATATAACATATAATATAATATAACCTATTATATGTATATATATATATATAATATTATAATAATAAATTCATATAGAATAATTACCATATTATATAATAATATAACTACAACTAATAATAACAAACTTATATAATAATAAATAAAATATATATATATATAGTTATATATATACTCTACATATATAAAGCTCTACAACACTATCATTATCATTTTCTTGAAATCCTATGAATATAATTAAAATATATATATATATAGCGCTTAAATATCCAAATATATATAAATAACTATATCTATTATATCATAGTATGTATATATATTACTAATATAAATATGATATAAACCATATATATATATATATTCTATAATATATTATATATAGTATATTTACCGGACTAGTTAAGATGTAACTTAAGATTTAAATGAAGTTAATCCACAAAATATTTATTGCCCCTAACGTTTATTTTTTTTGGCTATGGTAGCCACTACCAGTGGTCAAACGGTAGACGCGACGGAGGTCGCTGGACAAGGATCACGGGTTCGAACACACAAAAAGTATTGGCATCCTAGGTAAGCATTTAATTACCTAGAGAAGATTCACCTCCTAGAATAGAGGTTATATGCCCGTGAGGTGTGAAACTTATTTTAAAAAAAAAAAAAAAAAAAAGAGAAGAAGAATGGTTTTCTAAAATATTGCTGTGAGAAGAAGGGAATGATAAAATCTTATTATAGATAATGTAAAAAAATATATGAAGTATTCACAGGAGAAACCTTACTCATATTATTCTTGTCTAAGTATACAGCAGGATAAAGTTTATTACAAAGTTTGAGTTCTATATACAAGTCAATGAGGAAATATTGTCAAACCTGCTATCATTTTTTCTTACGTTCAAACGCTTTTCTCTCCGTTTTCTTTCTTGTAACGTTCTCCTTTCCTTCTTCACAAGTCTTTCTTTATCTTCCTTCCATTTTCCCTGTTACTTCGTTAAAACGGTTTATTTTCTTCAATCATTCCTTTTTTTTTTCTTCGACACCCTTGAAACCTACATATTCTTCAATTTAATTTTTGGTTTCGTCTCAGTTTGCACTCGATGCTTCCCTATGTTTTCGTACGCTATATCTTTAAAATTTCCTTTTCTTCTTCCAACTACAAGCCAGAAGTTAAATGACACTATAGCCTGGATATCCTTTTTACTACTTCATAACTTCTTTTGCTTTCTTCCACACTCACTTCAAGTTTACTATTAATCGTTCAATTTCAACTTTTCAATAGATTTCATCTATTTCACTTTCCTTATTCAAGGTTATCCTTTTATATCTTCCAAAGAGATTCCTTTTCTCGTCGAAACGATCCTTTTTTTTTAACGTTTCTTATCTTCTTCAACGTCCTCGATCATAAGCGTTTCCTATTTCTTCTTTACAAACGTTGCCATCTTTCTTCTTCAAAGCGATTCTTTTTTCTCTATATCAGTATCTCTTTTCTTACAACTCATTTATCACTTTTCTCCTTCAACATTGCTTTTTCTTCAAAGTTTCTTTTTCTTCTTCATCGTCTTTCATTTTCTTTAAATTTCCTCTTTCCGTCAACGTTTCTTGTGTCTTCTATCAACGTCTTCCCTTGTCTTCTCAACGTCTTCTGTTTTCTTCTTTCAAGCAACCATCCTTGTTTCTTTTCAGAGTTTTTTATCTTCAAAGTTTCCTTTTCTTTTGATACGTTTCCTTTTTCTTGAACGTTTTCCATTCCCCTTCTTGAACGTTTCCTTCTTACTTCAAATCCAAGTATTTTTTTATCTTCACGTCATTTCCTTTTCTCTTCACAAAACAGTTTCTTCTATTTTCTTATTGTCATGACATTTTCGCTTTCTTCTGTTGTTTGTTATTAACAATTCGTCAACATTCCTTCTCTTCCCTTTTCTTCACAAAGTTCCGTTTCTTCAAGTCACTTTATTTCATTAATAGAGTTTGTCACTGATTTTAAATACTACGAAAAAGATTTCAAACATTAAATCTCTAACTTTGCGTGGAATCCTCTTCTCCTTAGAAGGCCTTCAACGGACCCAATTGGGGTCCATGAGCCGACAGGTAAAGGAAATGCTAATCTGTAATTCAAATAAAATTTGACATTATAATTATATTATATTATCATATTATATATTATATATAAGTAAATTATAGTATATATATTATAATATAATAATAAAAATAAGTATAATAATAAAGTTTAAAAATAATATATATCTAATAAATATAAATATATATATAATCTTTATGCATCCAATAAGATATATGTGAGTGTGTGTGTGGTGTTGTCTATGTGTTGTGTGTGTCTTTATCTGTGTTCTGTATGTTTGTTACAATTTGTAGGAATGTAGATAAATATGTCCTTTTAGGTTAATGATTTAATCAACTAATGATTTATTTTTCACTACGGAAAAATTTAAAAAAAGAAATAAAGAATAAAGAATAGAAGAATAAAGAATGAGAATCAGTTAGATAGAGAATAGAGAATAGGTAGGAAGAGTTGAATGGAGAATAAAAGAAAAAAGAAAAGAGAAAAAAAAATGAAAGAATAAAGAATAAAGAATAGAGAATAAAGAATAAAGAATAAAAAATAAAGAATAAAGAAGATATATAGACAAAAAAAATGATCAGAGGAAAGAGGTAGGAAGAGTTAATACCTTGTTAATACTGTTAAACCTGTATAAAGATAAAAAGACAGAGGATTATTGAAAATGTCTATGCTGAAGCCTCATCAACCACAGATGATTAGGAATAGCACGTTAGTTGAAAGCTGCCAACACACCCCCAGTTATTTTGGATTAAAGAAATTGAACTGCTACTCTGCTGAAGCTCTAACCGTGAAACCAGAAAAGAGGCATTGGCTGTAGTTAAATAAAGAAGAGTTAGAAGAAAAAAAACAAAGCAGATGAACTTAGCAATATAGTAGTAGGGGGCCGGGTTACCACCCACGAGGTAACCCTTCCCCGACTCAGGACCACTCTACTTTAGAGCTACCTCGTTAGGGAGCAAATCAAGGTGAAATATCCTGTATGTCCCCAAGTAGAAAGACGATATCAGATAGCATCGTTGCTCACACATGCTCAACATCCACCATTGGCTGAAAACTGTGTATAGAGCAAGTAAGAGGGAAACAGAGTAAGGTTTGGAATTGGGGAGCTCTGATACCTGAGTTTCACTTAAGATTAAACTGTGAGTTTTAGAAGAGAGGCGGTGTTCAGCAGATAATGTGGGAATTAGAATAAATAACATGAATATTGAAAAAAATTATTGATGAATGAAGACCGTATAACCCGAGTTTTACTTAAAAATAAACTGAGTTTTAGAAGAGAGGTGGTGTTCAGCAGATAATGTGGGAATTAAAATAAATAACATGAATATTGAAAAAAGTTATTGATGAATGAAGATCGTACACCAGAGAAAGCTGGTGACAAAGTTTTAGTAGAAGAGATCCAATTACCAGAGGTTGCCATCTAGTGGCTAACGAGTATCTTGTACTACTATCTTGTACTACTAATAGTAATTCACCTAATAGTAGTAGCTCACCTATTACTATTAGGTAAACTACCATTAGGATGCCCCTCTTCCAATCAGTTGTCCCATTGTTTGTCAAATTTGACTTCATCTCCATCTGACAAGATACCACATGGGAGGATTCCTAAAACTGCTGAACTATCTGGAGAGGTATCTGACCTATTAAAGAGAGGCACAGAAGGGAGTTGAGGTTTATGAGAAAGTTAAATTTACATAATCTAAGTCGTTTGTTATGGGCAGTACTTCAGAGTCATTCTCTTGAATGACTTCACAAGATAAACCAGTACTAGCATCTATAATTTTGATATTAATAAAATCTAAGAAAAATTCAAATCTTGAAAAAAAAAAAAAAATCTATCCCTAATATGCTATCAATTATATTAGCTATTAAAAATTGATGTTCATATTCCTGTTTTAACAGAAAATTTACTTTTTTAGTTAGACATTCATAAATGTTAATCTAGCTTCCATTATTTGCTGTAAGAAAGCCAATAGGATCTTTCTTGAGGAAAATAAACTCCCTGTATTGAGAATAAAAAGTTTCTTAGAATTAGCATCATAGATATGGAAGAGACGTAAACTTTATAGAATTACTTGCATTGATGCTTAAAATATTTAACAATTTTGGAAACGCTGCACCATTGTAAGAATCTTCATTTTCAACCAGCATCACAGTATTTTTTTGGCTAGGAGCTATAGGTTCCAGCCCAATTACTGACTTTTCACTAACTTGACAATGTATATCCTTACCCTTAACACTGGGACCACATTTTCCCCCATATCAAAATTTATTTTCACTCAACTGTGATGCTTTTTTGCATAGAACTAATGGTTTTAAGCCATTTGCCACATATTCACTCGAATGAACTTGAATAGTGCTATTGTTACTAATATTTTTATCAGCATGCAAAATTGTATAATTTTTTATTTATAGCTTTGTAATTATTGTTAGAGTGTTTTGGGGGGGTTGGTTTCCTCCATTGTTCTATTGTTGGAATATTATTTTTATACTTTCAAATTCTTCGAGTTACCACAGGGTTAAGGCGATTTCTTTTGTACAGGGGCGTAACTCCATTCCCATATTTAGTCTTCATGCGATGGTAGGAAAGATGATCTTTGGGCAGCAAGGTTCTGTTATGATCGTTTGGTGCCCACGAAATGTGCCATTGGTACAGGTGCCTCCTTGCGCACCTGGTTGCCATTTTTGCTGGAATGTGAAAATGGGGTTAAATAGCATAATGGCCATCCCTCCAAAATCCTGAAGGACCGCCTGCGTTGAACGTCCTCGGTTCAGCTCATTCATTACAAGCCATTAATAAGCTTCATTTTGATTTCATTTGAAGACGTGGGAGTTCAAACTTCTGGTACAGCTTACAAATTTAACTGGATAAGTGAGCCAATTCTCTGCGTGAAATGCGGTCATCTTGTAGAGCTATGGGTTCGCTGGATCTGGTAGGTAAGAATAAGTTCACTGTATTGACTGAGTTATCTTGGTAAGGTTTATTCTTTTTACGCTTCCCCTCCATAAACAATAAGCAGCTTCAGCCAATTTATGAATATCTGCATCCCCTCTTAATACAGTTAATATAGAGACAAGGTTGTCAGGTAGAACATGAAGAAACATCTCTTTCATAAGTTTTTCATTTTGACGTAATAGCATTTGATAGCCCCGATCTTCCTTTGATGTTCTTACTCAGTTAAGGTATGCAGTGGATTTTTCACCAGACTGAAGTTCCTGCTGAAATAAGATTTCAACTTTCTCTTTATTAGTTACTTTATTAGGTTTCAGTTACTAGGCCAACCAATTCCTCATATGCTTGCTTGTTGATAGGCTGACATATTCCCGAAGTTATGGTAGAAGGCAGTGACTGGGTGTGGATTTTGGTCCATTTTTCACCAGAAGTTTCATAAAAATTTAGATATTGTAGATACCTTTGGCTTACTTTTCTATAAACTCCACAGTAATGGATTTTTGATTCTTACTTTGTGAGAAAAGTTTAAATATTGTTGATTAGCTTCTCTGGTCCTCTGACAATCCTCCTAGTCCAAGCAATTACTTGATCTTTTCGCAGGAACTCCTTTGCTCCTCTACCCCTCCTCGGGTTTAAACCTTCAAACCATATAAATTTTTTCTTCTGAATTCATAATCAAAATCACACAATCTTTAAAAAAAAAAAAAAAAAAAAAAAAAAAAAGCTGAAAGAGAAACAAACAAAATTAACATTTTAACATTTAGTTCCTATTCAGTTTATAAAAAATAAAATACCGTAAGTACTATAACTTATGAAACCACTTTTCTCTCAATTGAGATATAAACCTTTCAATTCTAGTTAAAAATAATAATTACATTTTCATGATTATGCATAAAGTATAATTGTTTTAGTGGGCGTAAACTGATTGTGGTCAAAATTGGAATTTCTTCACACCTTGTGTTTCTCATTTGATTCAGAAAAAAAAGGTGTGTTTTGTTCCCTTTCAATGTTCGTGAATTTATTTCATCAATTTAATCAACTTGAATATTAATCAAGACAAAAAGAGATTTTGGAATTAAGATTTAAATTACAAATGGATGATTTTTTTAAAGGAAAAACACTAATGTGTTTTAGAGCCTTTTTTACTATATATATATAATTTATGTGTATATTGTTTTAATATATATATATATATATATATATATATATATATTATATATATTAGTATTAATATATATATATATATATAATAGATATTATATATATATAATTAGGACTATTTTATTTTAAGTGGTGACTCCCAGGAGCAAAATCCAATAATTTAATGTATCGTTATTTTAATAATTTTGGTAATACATTTAAATTTTTTGTGGTAAAACTAAGCCTATCACCTATCCTACCTAACTTGTAGCCAAACTTAACCTAATTTAACCAACCTAAATAACGGAGTTCCAACCCACTTTATAAATTGTCCTAATAATATATATATATATATTATATATTATATATATATTATTAGATATATAATATATATATATATATGAATATATATAATATAAATATATAATATTGATAATATATAAATATATTATTAATTATATATATATATTGTATATATATTATATTATAATATAATATATATAATATGATAATAATAAGATTGGTGTACCAGAACTGAAATTTTCGGTTCCTGCCGGAACCGGAACTTGCAATTAACCAACAAAAATTTAGTATTTAATAGCGCCTGAGTCGTTGCGACAAGGGTTTGGTTTATGTCTCCTTGTTATTCAACTTTTATTAGTGGAGGGGTTTATGGAATGAGTCTGTTGTATGAAGAGGTGGCAGGAAAATGGTCGTTAGAATGATGGAGAGATGGTGTGGTGGAGGGTGCCCTTACCTATTATATGCGATGATATGGTTTTGTGAGTTAGAAAGTTAGAGAGTTTGAGAGGATTGTAGAGAAGATTTGGCACGGTGTGTAAAGGAGGGGCTGAATAAACGTAGATAAGAAGTAAAAGTTATGGTTGTAGTGAGGACACGTCCTCAGGTGAAGTTATTATGTGTAGAGTGGGTGAACAGCGGGAACAAGTGTCTTGGTTTGTAAATTATTTAGGTATAACATTGGATGAGAAGGGATTGGATGATTGCAGAGTGTATAGTAGGAAAGTTGTGAAGGGCAGGAAGGTGGACTGGTGCAATTAAATCGTTGTGAAATGTAAAAAGACTGATAATTCTGGAGTTGTTGCTTAGGGTCTTGCATGAGGGGTTGATGTTGTTGCCTGTGTTATTGTATAAAGTGAGACTTGATGGCTGAATTAAGAAGTATAGATGCTAAAGTTTCAATGTGTTCAGATGGGGGACGAAGCGTCTATAGTCGCGTGCTAAGTGTGAGAAGTAATTGATAAATAAAGGAATTGAACGGTATTTAGAGAGTGTGTGGTGTGTGAAAAACAGGGGGTAAAACGATGGAGAATAAGATGAAAGTATGTGAGGATGGTTTGGTCATGTGGAAAGGATTGAATGATAGTCGGTTGGTTAGCGGATTTGTATAGGTGTTGAGTGTGTTGGGAAACCGACCGGGCTTAGGAGACTGAAGAAAAAAGTGGATGAAGTCAGTAAAGGAAGTTTGCAGGAAAAGAAATTCGAGTTTTGCAGAGGCGAGAAGAAAGGTGCCTGATAGGAGAGAATGGGCGGGGTGTTGTAAGGGGTTATGGTTGTGGGCCTCCACCTGGTCCAGGGGATGAAACCCACCACTTGACGATTTTCCATAGTGGAGGAATCTGTCCGCCGGTCCCCAGAAGGCTCTTAGGGTGATTTTCTATTGCGACGAGTCCTTACTATTTAAATGGTACAGAAGGGCGGTAAGGCTGGTCTTTCTTTTCGACTTATGTCATAATCTCTCCAACTGCTTTTCTTTTCTGATGCATGTAACGCACCTTACTCCCAATCTTGGAAAAAAGAATATATATAATATATTATATAATATATATATATTATAGATAATATATTATATATTTATATATATATATATATATTAGATATAATGATATTATATTATAGATAGTATATATATATTATATATATATATATATTATATAATATATATATATATATATAATAACGCCTCGTGGCGCAGGGGTTGAGTCGCCGGCTCTCTACGAGAGGGACGGTCGGTTCATTCCTCTGCGTGAGCAGTTGGGTTTATTTCTACCTGGGGCAAGGAATAAACTTGACTGCGAAACACGTTTAGTGTGGGCGCTGGTTTGGGATAAGCCGGCGCTTAAAGTTGCGATTCATGTGGTGCCCCCGTGTACCCTCTGCATAGGGATAAAGCACGTTTAAAAGATAAAGTTTATAATATATATATATATATATATATATCTCATATATCTATATATATATACATATATATATATTATATATATACTATATATATATATGATGATTATAATTATATTAATATGATATATTATATTATATTAATTATAATATAAGTATATATATATATATAGATATATATATAATATAATAATAATATATAATTATATTATAATAATATATATAATATTTATTTTTGTTTTTTTTTGAAGTCTCTCTATTTACCACGGCTCACAAAGCGGCCATACTGGGTTGAAAAAATCAAACACCATGGGTGGGTCCTGGATCTTACATATTTAAACGTCAAAAAAGATTTAAATTTAGAGAAACGAATATTCAGTCACTTTAAATAAACAAAAATCTAACAAAAGTGTTATCCTTGCAGTATAAGCCCTAGTATTAACATGAACCAAAATCAAATATGTGAATGAATATTCACTCTTGTAGAGAACAAGAAAAGCATTACTACTAAAGTGGGGAAGATGGTCGTAGGCTAAGATTATGGATAATTCTTTTGGAAGGTGGTTATTGGATCGTAAAAGTAGGGAAATAACGGCCGGCGAATAGAGTCCAGTTGGGGACAGTCAATAAAATGATATATGGTGAATTGATTGCGGGGTACGGCGACGACAAAATTTTCAGATGGCAGGAGTGTTCTGTGACATTAGTGACTGTGAGTGATATTGTTTTGGCCAATACTGAGGCGTCCAAGTATCACCTCGTGCATGCGCTTTCGCCGGTGAGAGGAAGAACATTCACCAATATTCGGCACTCTTGCCAATAAGACCAGAGGCCCTGTCGGAGAGCAAGCAAGTAATCAGTTGATGTGAGGCGACCTTGTCGAATGGCGTCCGGGAGGTACCTAGAACGGCTCTGAAAAAAAGAGGCAGCCCATTTGGCCTCTTTGTCAGAGATTTCGTTGTCAGTTACCCATATGTGAGAGGGGCTCCAACATAGTATGATTTTTTTCTTGCGAGATTGGAGCAACCGAAGAAATTGATGTACAGCAGATACCATTGTGTTTTTATAAAAGTTGCTTTAGGCTCCTGGAGGGCGCTGAGTAGAATCTGAATAAATAACTAGAGTGGTCTGGTTAAGGATAAGGAATTTCGAGATAGGAAAGTGCGCCAATCATTTATAGCCATTAATTCTGCTGTGTGAAAAAATTGAAGCATGAGGGGGAGGGTGATGGAAAGGTTGCGATCAGGAAAAACAGCAGATGCTCCGCCCACACTGTTGCCGGTTTTAGAGCCATCAGTAAATACTGGGTGAACTCACTCATGAACTGTGGAATGAGACAAGAATTATGCCCTTAACAGGGCAGCAGAATGGCTTTGATTTGGGGAAGGAGAGAGGTCAGGACCAAGGCAACATTGGTGGGAGCGGGGGAACAACCAAGGTTGTGTATCCTTCGATCGTATTGGAAAGAAAGGCAGCACCTTTTTGTAAAAGGGATATTAAGGAAATTAAGGATGGTATGAACCGTGTTTGCAAATGGCCAGTAATTAAGATTCTGAGGCACCTCCTGCAGAATCGGGTTGTACAGGGCCAGACGGGTATTGGTGCTGGTTTTTAATAACGAGAGGTTAAACTTCTGACTACATAGTTGTATTGTCTCTCGAAGGATGACTGAAGTATTATGGTGCATCACATGGCTTCGAAACTTCAAGGCTTACCGAGGGACGATCGGTAAGGCTCCCAGTGGAGATACGGATCGAACCTCGTTTTGTATGGGGATCCAACAGATGCTGTAGAGTGGGAGGCCGGACCATATACTACACAGCCATAGTCAAGCCTTCAATCGACAACTTAGGCGATATATAGACCGTTAAAAGGGCAGACTTGCGAATCAAGCACCCCAAGATTGTGTGGTCGAAATACAGGTTGTTTTTAGGTAATTTTAATATGTGGTGCATATGTTTAAAGTGGTCTCGTCTAGGATGAGCCCTAGAATTTTGACCTGTGAAGTTACAGGAATGCTTGCGAACCATATAAGGTTAGGGTTCGCTGGACAAAGGTGGCAGGTTCCTCGACTCCCCCTCTTTTTTCTGTGAAAAGCACTGCCCGTGAGGGTTTGGTGGGAGAAAAAATGGAAGCCTATGGAGAGTTACCCATTGTAAAATTTCTCAATAGCTAGTTGAAGTTGCCGGTTCGGAGAAAAGGGCAGCCTTGTCACCGCTATATATAATCACAAGTCATCCACATAGAGAAGAAAATTGACCGTCGCTGGGGATAGAACAAGTAGTAGACAATGGTCATAAATCCAAGGAGCAAATAGGATATGTACACTTAGAACACTACCCTGGCGGAATTGCTTTCATCCAGGAGGTAAGTGGCGCGTGTGACAGATAGCCATGTGTCGAGAGATTTATCCAACTGTCGAGATCTACATTTTTGGCTTCCGCAGCGAGAATATAGTCCTTCACGCCCTATGTGTGACTGTCGCTGTCTGTTTATACACAACGACTTTGGAGACCCTTATTTTGTGTACGTGCCTCTCCTCGCCTTCACACCGGAGTACCATGTCGAGCGGTCATAAAGGACATTTTAAAGCGTGATCGTGTGCGTGTACCGTTAACAGTGTTTGAGGGAGTTCCCTCAACGTCGCGATTTGGTCCGCCGAATAAGCCGACGCGAATGTAAGAGTTTAAGGAGAATCCCAGTTTCTCCACGTTGTATCGATAGAGTCTTTTTCAAGGATCAAAGAAGACACCCTGAAGAATCCATTCCCACCCAGTTGGAGGAAGCTTCGTCGCGGATTGTCATGGTCTAGTTTTAACCCGAGGTTATGCGTCCGCAGTCGACACGATTTTTGCGGAAAGAGGCCCAAACTGAAGTTTTGGAAACAAAGGCCTTGGCGACTTCTTCCAGAAGACCAGGGAGAAGGAAAGCGGCCTGAAACTTATTTTTCCCATTAATTTTACAGGTATGGCAGGGTTCAGGTTGGAAATTTTGCGGTGCTTTTTTTGGTGGATGCGCCACCGCTGTCGCGCGTCGCACTCGAGCGAGCATCAGTTCTTCATGGTATTACAGCAGGGTCCTTTCCCTCGTGTCGTTTTTCCCAGGTTTTGGTCGAGTCTGTGACTTTGAATAGTCTTATCATATTACATCATACAGGATCCGGCAGCACAGTAGTCGCTCCACCTAAGTACTACGTCCAGCAAAGAGAGTGTGAAGTACAGGGTAGAAGGTGGGTTGTTATGTGAGGGAAAGGTGTATGTTTATTTAGGAATATTTATCTGGGAGTTGTCGCCAGATTTCTGGATATAGGTATTGAGATCTCTTTTCTCTCATAGGGTGCAAAAGTAGGTCAATAGTGGATTTTTTGCAGGGCTCTATGGCAGCATTTTGGTTCGTTGTTAGACCATTGTTTTAGTTGGTTTGATAATATTGTTAACTGTTGCTCCTGTCTCTCGTTATATATGTATAAAGGGAATTTGGGCCGTGATTGTTTAGATCTCAGCAGACTAGTTAATTTATTATTGGAGATAGGAAGTCTTGTTTGAGAGTATGGTCAGTGGGCATCAAGAAAGAGGTTAAGAGTGTAGTCTCGTGAAGAATAGCTCACTAGGTGGACTCGATCATTTAATAATTTAGTTCATTGAGGACGTTACAGGTGGTGTCATTTGTATGTTTGACCTCTACTGCGAACCGGAGAGGTATAAATTTGCTTTTTGTTTTTTTTGTTTTTTTTTTTTTTTTTTTTTTTTTTTTTTTTTTTTTTGTTTTAGTGGGTATGCTGCGTTTCGAAGCCGGCTGATTTTAAAATGATGGAGCGGGGACTGCTGTCAATCGCCACTTGATGTCTATTGCTGGAGGCAAGGAGGAGCTCGTACCGCAGGGGGGAGGTGGTGCGCTTAGTTAATCCTGGTGAGAACGGTATGTGTGTGTTAAATCTCCGCTCTCTCGCGAGTGAACGATGTTTATTGGGAGAGTAGTTTATTCTGAGGGTGGTGTATTGGTTTAGTGACAAAAATTATGCTTCTTGGTTCCATAAATATGATTTTTGAAAAATATAAAAATTTCACAGATACTCTTGTCTTATTATTTTGAAACCACTGTTTAAAAACGTAATTATTAATCAGAACTTTGTATGATAAATAATTGAGGATAGTCGCATATAGATATATTTTAATAGGTGGGATTGAATGTTCCTTATTGGGTAAGTTCTGATTTTTGTCTTTAAGAAGAGGTCGGTCTTTTTTTTGCCCCTCTTGCTTGGTGAATTTGGTGGAAATGTACAGATGTATTATTGGCAACGTAGTAAAGTGTATGCCAGGGCGTAAGTGTTACTGTTGAAAATGTTGCCCCTCTGCGAAATAGTTTCACTGGAAGTTTAAAACTTGTGAAGAGTATCATTTTTGAAATGTCACGGTAAACTTACCTCTTATAACTTATATAACTTCTTTCTTTCTTTATAGGCTAGATTTTTTTTTACCAAAAGTGCAAATTGTGTTTTGCATGGAGGTAACAATGGTATTATGTAAATTTGCTATTAGAACAAGTTCCTGAGTCTTCTTTTTTTAATCAGTTTGTGCAAATTATAGAAAACTTTTAAACTTTTCGTCCAAATGTGGCCCTCATTTACTTTTATGTAGGTGATTGGTATTAAGGGCGGGTGAATTTTTTTATACATTATTAAAAAACTTTTGAAAAACTTATAGAAGAGGTTGAAAGATTGTGGTTGAAATATGGTGGAATTTTTCATAATCTTTGAAAACGAAAACGAAAAACTATCGACCAGCATTTGTCCTAAAATTTAGATATTTCATTATGTCACATTTTATTTATAGTTCGACGAGATTATCCAAAAGTTGTAAAGATGCCAAAAGATCCATTCTAACCAAGTCAACAACGTAACATATGAACCACCTCATATATGAGGAGGCTAGAATTTGCTCTTGTCACCTATTTTGCATCAACAATTTTAAGGCCTGCGATTGGCTGTTGGATTTTGTGACGTCAATAACCCCCTCCCCTTTTGAAATAGCTCCAGTTGTAGATCCATACTTGTTACTTATATTCCTTATTTAGCGACTTTTAAGTTATTTATTTAGTTACTTATTTTATTTAATAATATATATATATTATATAATATAAATATATATATAGATAATATAATATAAAATAAAGTTATATAATGAGATTGATCGCCCCTCACCTACCTACGGAGTATATTAGCAGTGAGAAATCGTACCCCTTCTATGTTTCCCGTCTCTGAGCTCTGAATGATACCCCCCTATTTATTATGCGTGTAATAACCTAAACGCGTATATTATTTTAATAATAAAGTTAATATATACAGTAAAAATATATATTATTATACATTATACATTATTAGATGTAATTTAAATTATATTTATATATATTATTTTATTATATTTGACGTATAGATGACATACGCTGAGTTATTTAAGAAAAATTGTGTTGTTTCTTCATCATGTAAACAGAAACTGTAATACGTATACATGGTGCTATACATTATTACGTAATATAATAGGTGTGTTAAATAAGCGTGAAGTTTATAATTAAGGTAGATTTGCTGGTATGTTGTCTCAGTGAGGTGTACTAATTTCTCAAAATGTACTGTATGATTGATTAAACATAGTTATAAATATATATACCTTTTACTAGTCACTATTGATTTCGGTCGCGGCGCGACCGTCATATAAGAAGAACACACCACCGACACACAACACAAGCGATTACACGATATAACACACACTAACTACATAAATTATACCACACACTACAATCATAACACTAATAAAGTAAGGAATACAGTGATAACTATGATACATGGCAGGTAGCCACACGCAGACATACACTAACACTACGGCTCATATATAATAATATAATAATAATATATAATATATATATATAATATATTATTATATATAATATAATAATATTATAATAAAATTAATAATATAGTATAATATATAATATAAATATAAAGTGAATTATATATATATTATTAATTATATTTAAAATATTAAGTATTAAAAACTAAATAAAGTATATATACATACTTAATTCCCCCTAAGGTGTTTATAATATAAAACAGTTCTTCCCACTGCTATGTTAAATATAATAGTAATTAAATATACATTTGCCACTTGGCTTACTAGTTGACTATGGGAGTAAATTATATATATAGATAATATTAGTTATTCGTTTATAATTAAATGAATAATATGTGATGAGTTATATTAATTAAAAGCTATATTAATATAAGATAAAATAATACATTTAATAGTTATGTGATATATATATATTAGATATAAATATAAACTATATGATATAGTTATAAGCAGTTATTTAATAATTCATAATCAGTGATTATTAAAACATACAAATAAAGGAGAAGCGACGAATATCAGAATTCCACTCAAATCATCAAGGTGTAGTGTAATTAATCTGAATTTAATCACACTATCACCTCTATATAATTTAAAATTATAAATATCTGTAACTCTATATACAGTCTGAGAAATGCTTAGTTCATGTTAAATTGGCCGGTGAATTTATTTGGAAGTTTTATATAAATAAATAAATGTTAAATATGAGGAGTGTTATATAACTAAGTAAATTATTTTATAAGTAAGTGTAATGATTAATACTGAAATTTATTGGTGTCCTTAAGGCAGTCCTCACATAATTAATACGAGTGCTTACGTTAAATTTAATAAGAGTCTGCTAGACAAACGGATGTCTATGTAGTTGTGCATTCATTTGAATTGTATAAATGGGGTTGCGTGTTGGATCTATGATTTATGGCTGTGGATGTTTATTGTGTTTCTTGGTTTTGTGTGGGAGGAATGGTATTGAAAATATTGCTGTAGTAAAAGACTGGTGATGAGGGTATAGATCTTAGACTGTGCCTCATGTGGTTATAAAAATTTTTGTGGCAGGGATGTTATGGCCATCGGTCTGACTATGAAAAAAGTGTGCATATGTTTTAATTTGCTGTTAGCTAAATGAGTGATGCTTGGAATATATGTGTATAAAAATGATATCATTTAGATCAATAATTAGACTCGAATTAAAATCTATACACTTACTAAAGTGAATAATCCTGAAATACTGGTTTATATAGATTGAAATTTGTGCACCACTCTTCAGTGATAGACGCGAATTATTATGATGAATGCAGTCTTAGGTCTCAGATTTGAAGTTACTATACTCGAGATATTTAGTGATATACATTTTAATTTTATTGTCATGCTACCATTAATGTATCTATGAGTTGAGACTGGTTGTTGAGTTTTAGTTTAGTAATATATATATATATACCTATCATATCATATAGTAATATTGTGTATATAGTGATATATCAATTATTGAGATACGTGTCCTGAATGGGACAAAATGCTGAGATGAGTTAAAATTTGTGAGAGTAGCAATGAAATTAAAAGGGAAAATGGTAGGTTCAGAAAAATCAGTATGGAAAGTAAAAATGATATAAGTATAGTAATGGTGTATATAAGTAGGGTATTTATAAGTGTCATAATTATTAATAGTTAGATAATTATGTTTAGGATAGACTTTCGTTAAAAGAGGGGTTAGTGTTATAAATTACGAAGGTCACATTCTTGATTTCCAAGCACTCCATTCGATAGTTTAACGTATGGCTCGATGTGGAAATCGAGTGTTTTCCTAATCTCTGATTATATATCAAAAAAGAGCAAAAAAAGATAATATGTGGAGAGCGACAAGGTTGCCAAGTAGACAGATATTTCTTTTTATATTTGGAAAACTAGAAAGGAATTTACCTTCAAGGATCTAACCACTACGCTCTTAAGATATGTTCACAATAAAGATTTGCGGAGGGTCTCATCTTCGGTGCCTCCGAGACGGATGTGCGCGACGACGAGGGTGTGGACTCTCGCTCCCCCCCCTCTGTCCACCGTCGGCTCGAGCCCCTTAAAAAAATAAATAAAAAAAAAATTAAAAAGCAAAATTAACATTATAATAAGATTAACGTTATGATATAAAAAAAGAGCCGAACAATAAGCGTGGCCTAATAACGTGGGTCGTCTTCATTTCCCCTACTGAGACAACTTGTGTGAGATTATAGTAGTAGGTTTGTAACATCGGTCACTCAGATGCAGGATGGTCAATAGTAATTCGGATGTGTTATTGTGTGTTAGTTCATTCGAGGTGTGAGTATTCTGAAATTTAGTTTTGATTAATTTTGTTAAAGGTGTGTTGAACTATCTCTGCTCTTTTAAATATGGTTGAATAGTGTATGAGTTACATAACGATAATGGCGAAACCTCTCTGAGGTAGAACAGGAGGAATCGAGGATCAATAATTTTAACTTGTTTATAAGGTAGATTTTAGAGTCATATCAGTATACCAATTAATACAGGTTACATATGCATGAAGTTTGTTGCATTAATATTATCTGTACATGACTAGCTTTCATTCATAATAATATTATTGAGTTTAAGCGTACGACCCACCTATTTAGATATAAAAATATAACCTATCTTCATAAGACCATATAAGTTTAAGGTGACTAATCTAATATAAGTATTCTCTCGTAAATACATTTTATATTCGCTAGTAGATTGAGTAGCTTCAAGGTTTCTGTATGAGGATATATAGTCGTTGATGAGCTACGCTAGCCGATGCCCTGCTACGAGCGAAGTATGACCAGTAGTGAATACCGGTTTGTATATTTTTAATAATGAGTTCTTCGGGTAGTTAGTCTTTGTAATAGTTTAAAATACGTGATCAACTCCGGTGAATATTATATATTAAATTATCAGCGCTTTAGAGTTATAGTTAGTGATTTTATTGGTGTTGTAAAATGTATTTACCTGTACCTAAGTGGTCTTTTAAGGTCAGATTAAATAATCCGTCTGAAATATTTTAGTGATGTATTCTTATGTATCTATTTATGTATTCTGGAAATATCCATAGGTTTTATTTTATGAAATAAAAGTATATGACTATCAAACGAATCAGGAAATAAATGTTATATTTATGTATTATTATTGAGTAGGGAGGGTGGATCAAATCTACTTTTCTAAAACTATGCATTATATTGTATTATAAATATTATTTCATTGAAATAATATAGCTCTTATGTGGTTTGGATAAACGGGATAAGTCTATAGGAAGAGGATATGTTGACTCAAAGATTTTAGTCATTATCTACGTTTAGTTAACCATGCTCTGGTAGATACTAATGGTCTTATACGATGTAAACTTCGGGGTTCTTACATGCCTTTTGAGGAATAAGGTTATATGTGGATAAGTATATGCGCACTCTAATGGGGGAGTACATGCAAGGTTTTATTTTTTATGAAGACTTAGGTTTCGAGAAAATGTACAATTCCTTTTCGAGTTCTACCCATCGGTGGAATAAATATAGGATTTTAAATACTAGGTATATATAATATATTATTATAGAAATCATTAAGGTGACAGTTTTACTTTTATAATATAGGTTCTTTTCTTAGTAAACCTAAAGGATTGTGAATTCTGCACGGACTGACGCGATTAGCATGGAGTTATATATGTGCTCGTAGCGTACCATCAGAGTATATGGGTATATCTACTAGAAAGCTAAATTCTTATGAATAGACTACTTTATGATGGATCTATATATATATTGACTCTCAAAGAATATTATAATGAGTTACAGTCACAAAGGACGAATACCTAAGAAATAAATTTGAAATAAGCCTCGATTATAGGATTCTTGATCCAAGATAAATAAAAAATGGATATCAAAAATGAATTTGAATATTTTAATTATTTTTATACACGATAATTAATGGTATAAATAACACGTATTATATAGGACAATAGGATATAATAAATACAAAGACTTTAATTCATAATAAATCACATATTACTACTTTAAGAAAGAAAATAATCACTATAAATACAAATGAACGGTGTCAAATATAAATTATCATATTATAAATTCGACTATATGGGTTAGTTATTATGGATACTGCTCTGATGAGAGATAATTTATTAATTATAATGAATTATTATTATGAATATATATATATAAATAGAGTTAATTAAATGTAGATAGTAATACCCGAACTACCGAAGGATCATTATTATATCAAAGAATTAAATAAGCTCATGTGATATAAAGTGTACCTCATCGTATTAAATGAATAATACATTTGAGATGGTTTACTGCTAATCAATTTTAACTGTCCAAAAACCTGAAAAAGCAAAAAATAATTATATGTATGCTTTATTTTAAAACTTTTTCAAATGATTATGTAAAAAGTGATATGGAGTGAAATATGAAATTCATAAAAAACTAGTAAGATTGTGTAATATATATATATAACATACATGAGGAATAAAATTTATAGTCAGTACTTATTAGGAATCAGGTTTGTATTAATATCACTCAGGTAAAAACACCTCATCATATTTTAACCAAATTTTATTTTGAAGTACAGAGCTCATATTAGCAAACAATAATATATAATATTATTTAATTATTAGCTCCGCTAGTTCTGTTTATAAAATATAACTTTTATTATACTTCCTACACTCTATACTTTGAACTCCTATGATCATTTTTGCTTTATAGTGACTATATTATAGTAGATATATATCCCTTTAGGTGAGAGTTTTATCTTATTAATATTCTACCATATTCTCTTAGTACCCTAATGATGGAAATGATAATATATTTATACCACTTGTTAGAGCTAGCGTTTATAATGGTGTAGTTTATTAGTTAGTATGTTAGTAATTACCTAGAGTACATTTTATATTCATTTTACCTTCATTTTATAATTTATATATCATAAAAATAAAATCTTTGTACACAAATTCTAAATCTATATATATTATTCTTAGTTTCAGTAAAATTTGTTATTTTATTTTATATTATATAAACTTTTAATTTATATTAATTGGCCATATATATATTTATATATTTATTTTTTAAATATCTAAGTATTTATATTATTATATTTTCTGTTTGTGTAGCTGAGTTACATGATATGTTACTATATTATATACCAGTATGGCGTGAAGAGATAACGCGTAATCTTTATCTCGGTTTTTTAGTAAAGGAAGCTTTGAGATGTATAGATTAAGGAATACCAATATTCATTGATTGTTTAATAGATAGTAGATAGGCTCAGTCAGGCCCTCACATCTTATATACAATATTAATATAAGTATTAGTAGAAGAGGTATTATATAGATATATATTATAGGCCTATTATATTATATAAGTCTAGCTCTCTCTCTAATATATATTAAGTAATATTTAGTTACGATAGGCGATGTGATTCCCGTCGTCTCTTAGACTATTTGTCCTCAACTTACCACCCATAATACGATACTTTCTCTGTTAAAAGTTAATATACGTCGTGCGGTCTATTGCGTTTGGTGCAGTTAGTATTCTCATTAGTTAACTCGTATTATCTCTCTATCCTTATCTCTACTATACTACTACTCTCTCTTCATCTCTATTCTCTCTCGTGACCCTTCCATGTGTATCTATTAGGTTATATTAATGGGCCTCTGACTAAGCCTTATCTCATATTATCTCTCTCTCGATTATTCTCTCGTGTCATCTATACATGTATCCACTGATATCTTCTCATCTCGTTTCTCTCGCGTCGCTGTCGGTTACTAATGTGTAATATATAGTATTATATAATAATATGATAGTTGCGGTCATAATATACGTGTTACTCAGATATCGTGTCATTAAGGAGCTAAACTGCCTTGAATACGGCTAATACCATATGGATAAAATAATTATCCCTATCTATGAATACTCAAAAAATTAAAAAAATCATAAAGTATATAATAGTTAAGCAGTGACGCACAGAGATCATTACAGGGTCAGTGAAGATGAAATTATAATATTGCCTATTTAATATATAATTAAATTAATAAAGATTGTAAGTTGCTAATTTATACATACTGGTAATACGTAATATAATAAATATACTCAATATAATTTGAGCCAATATTACACAACTCAATTATTTCTCAAATAAATAATCACAGTGTATTTTTTAAATATTTTTTTCGAATATTAAATAGCAGTAATAAATAGCTAACGACGTATATATGTATCCATCAGTGTACTATTTTAGACTAGAATTCAGCCGGATATACTATTCAATAGTGCAAATGATATAAACTCAGTTATTTTCATTCTGTGAGTGTTCATGGAGTTCACTTCGGCAATGTTACGTTTTCTAATAAAAGTTGCATAGTGAAGAGTGTATGTGGTATCTACTCGTACCTCAGGACCATTTATAAATTAATATATATATTTACCTATAATGAAAAACTAAGAAAAATAAAATAAAGGTACACCTTATAATAGTAAAGGAAGTGGAAGATTTATTATTATTAAAAATATTAATATATATGCTAGCATAGAAATTATATATCTATTATAACAACTCTATAAATTATCTAATCACACTAATAATTAATGATCTATTTTCATAAAATTTAAAAATTTTAAGTATTATTTAAAAATTAGTCAAAATATCAACACTAGTTATATAAAAGAATTTTTGCAATTTATTATCTTTAAGACTTTAGGAGTTCTACTTTCAGTAGTATAGTTCATCAATAAACACAGCGAATCTTAAAATTGTAAAATGCTAATATCGTAATTAAATTAAGTTTAACTATTAGTGCTTATGAAGATATTATAAAGATAAAAATTATTGAGTTATTAGCTCGACAAAAAAGCAACGAGAAAACAACGATGGAGGGAACATAGTAACGCATTTATGCGTCCTCTACTCTTGCGGTTTAACTGGAGCATAGAAATAGTGACGTCGTACTCCTTATATACTTACTATATACTATATCAGTAATGCGCTCTACTGATCTCAACGTCAAAACTGGGTAAATATGAGTACATTTACATAGGATTTAAATAAAATATATAAATTGTATTACATATAGTGCTATAGTATATTATTCCATAAGTAGTGTTTTAAAGCATGGTATATTATAGAAATATATTATAATAAAGTAGGACATATCTAAGGTCTATATATATTACTAAGGCTATAAATTATAATTTACTATAATACATGACGGATTACTCACTAGTTATCAGAACCCCCATACTTTATGAACCATCTAAGAGTACGTAGCAAAACTAAAGTGTTCCAAAGCGTACTCACTTATAAACGTTTTTTAATCCACAAATTCTACATTTTACTAGTTGTCAAACTCGATTACACGGGTACTGTGAAGTCATTATTAATAAAAAACAAAAAGATAAATATATGATGACTTAAGGTATATTTTATTTATATTATATATATAGAAAATATAAATATAGGTTTAAATTTAAAATATTAAGATCTCATATTAAATTATTTAAACATATATACTATATTATATGTTTACTGTAATTGGAAAACTTATAATGATAGTAATTATTAGTATATAATATATATAAATTATATTAATGTACTAAAATGGATATTAATTAATATATTATATATAGTATATATTAATTCACAAAAATCTTTCTAAATGATTAACCAAAAATTACGTTGATTGATTAATCAACCATTCACCAAATTTAGATTTACAATTCTTACAACTACAACCACAGGGATTAACCCTATGAGCAGTGACACTTCACCTATATGAGAGTGACGCGCTGAGAATGCCCTCGATGATATATATATAATTATTAGTTTTGACGAGTAATCAATCCATCTACTAAACAAAGATAATTATGTCCATAATTACAAATAACTATTTTATATAAAAAGGAGTTGCGCAAATTGCATCGACGATACTCACATATGGAGACCACTTTATGGTGTATAGTATCAGCTCAAAATGTAACGAATTATGAATAATACGTCTAATATGAACTCTCCGCTTGAGACAATGATAAAACTACTGTGTATTTATTAAATGCACTGTCTGAGCTCATAATCAAGTACGGGTGTATACTCAGACACAATCGGGCAAACTCGTATAGGTTAGAGTAATAATATAGCTATTAATCATAGCTTATAAATAAATATCACCTTTTTGAGGTAGTCAATAATATAGCGTTGGCCCTTTGTTTACCACTTGTATTCATAGAGAAACATATAAAAATTTGACACTCACGCGTGTAAAACAATTGTGATACGACTCTTCACCAATAACTCATCAACATTTATGATTATAGAGAGGAGGGTTGAGGAGGTTTAGAATGATATTAGGAAGCACTGTTCCGGTGTGACTATCATATTGAGGAGATTAATATGTAATGGTAAATTTCTGAGTCATATTAGATTGTGGTCCAGTATGAGGGAATATATCTGCTCGGAATATACTATTACTTCAGATCCTCTTGGGTAATTATAAAAAGTGCAATTGCGTGAAAAAGTG
Source organism: Trachelipus rathkii (assembly GCA_015478945.1). Classification (NCBI taxonomy): domain Eukaryota; kingdom Metazoa; phylum Arthropoda; class Malacostraca; order Isopoda; family Trachelipodidae; genus Trachelipus; species Trachelipus rathkii. The sequence continues at coordinate 2,700 of JABUQX010083392.1, read as the reverse complement.
TTTGAGAGCTTTGAGATTAGTCCTCCTTGGAGGGAAATAAATAGTAGTGGAAGAGAGTTTGTTTTTAAAAATGAGAACATCAAAAACATCGATATGAAGAAAGGGTACAGGATAGTGGTTAACTTAAGAGGGTGTCTGGTAGTTTGATTAATAACTCACGAAGCCTCATACCATAAATCGGAAATACATAACCGCTGGAAAAAAAAGGAGGAATATGTGGGGGAAATAAAGATTTACAGAAGTTATAATTGCTTCTCCTAATTAGGGTTCTTATAAAATGAAAGTTAAAAGAGAGCTGAGAAAACTATGGAATGATGGTGGGGATTATATGGTGAAGATTGGAAGTCGAAATTATGTCAGATGAGAGCAATTTAATTGCTCTTATATGTTTTAGAAACAAAAGATACTTATGTAAATGAGATGGGCGTGTGCGTCCCTCGCCACATGACATACGAAAGCGAAATATGGACCAGCGTAAAAAATGTCAATCAATTGTAAAAATTAAGGTGGTACCCAGAGAAATATTTAGCTGCTTCAAAAAATATATAGTTGTATATTCTAGTAGTGAGTATTAGTATCAATAGTTTATATCAATTATTTTAAGGTTATATATTTCTTAATAATTGTATTTTTATTAAATAAAAAAATACATTCTAAGGATGGAAAAGTTTGTGAGATTAGCCAGAGTTTCTTCAACTTTCATAGGCTTATTGAAGCAATTTGATTTCATACCAAGAGAGATTATAAGATGCGTGCGAGTATGAATTTTGAAACTCATCTCTAGTCTACAGATATGATATGCGCTATTCAATATACTACTTATTTAAGATTTAAATAACATAAATATATAAAAAGAAAAAATCAGTGAAATATATATATACTTAATACGATTATTTTCCAATTAATATAGAAGCGTACTCATTATAAATGTATAATCTAAGTTTACACCCATTTTGTTTACAGCTATATATTGGCCATAGCTAACTATAACCTTCAACTCGGTTATTATTTTTATGATTTGAAATTTTGTCTCTCTATGCGCTAGTTAGTATAGTATCAATTTATTAGCTACGAAATATTATACTCTCTATTGTTTAATAGATATATTAGAATCTCTATCTCTATAAGGTCTATTAGTATTGTTTTTACTAATACTCTACTAAGAGGGTGAGCTAACTCATTTGAACAATGATAGTCCTGAATAGTGGTATGAGCGGAGTACTAGTATCTATATAATAGTACGGTAGGATAATAACTTGTTAAATATAAATAAAATATAAAAATTATTTCTCGCGGGTACCTCTGATTGTAGCTGAAGTCCACGGGTTTCATGAAAAGTATTGAGCGAATATTACTAATTGCACCCGTAACTAGTGTGAGAGAATCCTTATGGAGCTGTTACGCTAATTTTAGATTATGTATTCAAATATAAAAAAGTGTATATATGTACGTATAATTGCAGTATTTAACCGTCGTAATAACATTTATAATAATAAACTCAATAAAAGATTTAATCGTAAATATATTATTTCAATTTATGGTTAAGAAGGTCGTATAAGTACTAAGACAAAGGGTAAATATACTAAGAGGTAAATAAAATATAATAATAAAAAATGCGAACTCATAGTATGATTTCAATAAAACCATATTAAATAATAATAATGAGCGGTTACTAATAATAATAATAATGAACAGGAAATATTTAAAATAAACTACAAAATAATCTTTTAATAAATAAAATAATTCATAACTCAGTCACTTTTATTTTAATCATTAATAAAAGATAAAAAAAAAAAATAATTTGTAGAATAAATAAAAAATAATAATAATAAATAATAAATGCTGGAAAATATACAACGAATGGAGAAAAAAAATTAAAGAATATAGAGTAAATTATAACACATTTCTTAAGATTAGAGAAATGAAATTAAGATCAAAGACATACACTAAAGACAGATTAATTAAGTAAAATAAATTATGAACTGACATAAAACAACTGTAGACATAACACAGTTAAAGACTAAAGAAACTTATGACAAAAACTGAGTTAATAGAAGAACATTGGTTGAAATAATGAAAAATTGGAAATGCAAATTCCTACATAAAACCAAAACAGAACAAAAATCATATAAGACAAAAAGACTCTTTAAAATTAGAACACCCATGGAACCGTAACATGAGCTGTGAGGCAGATGAGATAGGCAATTGAGGGGAATCCACCTGTCAAAACCTAGTGACAGAGAGTTATATAGAGAGAAATTGTTGAAAAATTAAATAATGAATGGACGTCTACTCATGGTCCTTGCAGTGAGTGATAGATTTACTCTGATTGGTGGTGATGTATTGATGATATATGATGTATCTCGTGATGATGATGATGATGATGATGATATAATACTTATTATATATATATATAGGTTACATGATATAGGTTTGATCATAGTTAAAGTACTCAACGACCGTGGATAAATACTATATACCCTGTTATTAATAACTATTTTGGGCAATATAATCTTATGACGTGATATATATTATTCATAAGCTATAGAAACTCATAGGCATTTGTGTTGGTGATGGTTATCAATATATATATATAAATAGCTATATACTATAATAGAGCAAGCTTATACAGTAAACATATTTTAATTGTAAGAGAAAAACTAATATTTTTTTAAAAAATACGCTTACCACAACAATGGG
>JABUQX010083391.1:20000-29124 GCA_015478945.1 Trachelipus rathkii | reverse complement strand
CATGCAGTAAGTAATAAACTACCACAAATTCTATATTTGAATTACCGTTTAGTTTCAAACCAAGCGGAATTTTTTGAGAGATGTAATTGTAATATTAGCAATCCCCAGCAAAGAGATACTTATGTTAAATTAAGTCCTGTTAATTGGGTCAGTTCAAGTATGCACAAATATCGATTTAGAGGATTGAAAAATTTATGATTAATTTAATGAATACTACAGTAGGTAAGGTGATTTGGGGCAATCTTCCATTGCTTCCTCATAATACCAACATCGGTATATCCATTCCTTCCAATCTTTAAAATAGATATTGGATTTTTTAGAGGAAATAGTCAGAGTGCAAAAATTGATTGAATTTATGTAGTCTCTGCTTAGGCAAAAGTTCAGTAAAATACTTTTCAAGCCCATGCTCCAAAGTTCCTTTCCACCTTCCTCACACCGTAATATCCTGTTTAAACACAATTACAAACATTCCACTCGCTCTCAATTTCCATCCTCCCCCTCCACCACTCTTAACTTACAATTCCTGGAACACACTTTAACAAACATTCCCCTCCCTCCATTCCATCCCTCTCCCCTCCCACCATCCTCACCCTTACAATCCCATGTTAAGCACACTTTTGACAACACAGATTCCTACTCCCTTCAATCCATTCCTCATCCAATTACCCCACTCACCCATCACCCTTCACAAATTCCCTGTTAAATAACTTAAACAACCTATCTACGCCCCTTCCAATCATCCTTCTCCCTACACCACCCTTCACCCTTACAATCCCGTTAGCACATTTAACAAAACATTCCCACTCACCTCTTCCATCCATCTCTCCCTACCACCACTTCCTTCCACTCCTTACATCCATTTTTAACCCAATCTAACAAATTATTTCCCTACTCTCTCACATCATCCTCTCCCCTAAACCACAACTTCCCTTTAACCCTACCATCTCTGTTAACCAATATCTAACAAATATTCCTCGTTTTCAATCTCTCTCCCCCCACCAGCCTTACCCCCTTACCATCTCTGTTAACCACACTAACAATATTCTACTTCAGCCTTTCTCAATCCTATATCCCCCCTTACAAACTAAATTTTGACACCCTATAATCGACTGTGATCTTTTAGGCAATCCCATTTATTCTCAAATTGATGAATCTTTTCTCTTGGGTAGTACACTTTTATTTTCTTATTTCCTCCTGTTTAAAATTATCTGCTTAATTCAGTTAAAGTCCGATTGCATATGCTGCTTGCAATTTGGAATTAAAATAAATTTGTGGGAATTAACTTACATAGTACTATCAATTTACCAAAAGAAAGGTTTTTACTCGAAAATGAGCGCTTCCACTTAAACTTTTCAAAGAAATTTCTACGTTTTTGAGGAATGGTCGGTATTATAGTTCTCATTATCCCTTGTGGCGTGATTAACCATCACCCCCTCCACTGAATATTAGTCATAGCCAATGAAGGCTTCTATTAAGTGTATTGAAGAATTTGAGGGTCAACCAACCTGGACCCATTTAAATCCCATATCAGAAAGTGATAAAAGATTCAAATGGAAAGAGATTTATTATAGAAGGAAGTTAAACCCTCACAACACAATTTCACCTCCGAAATCTTAAAGTTCAGTATTTTACCTCACCATGGTATGTACTTAAAATTTCTTTAACCACAGCTTTAAAGGCTTCGTTTTTTGATTGCTCCATCAGGGTCCCCTAGCCTGTATAAATTGCATAAATCAGGGTCCCTCTACTCTATAAACTATTAAGGTAAATTATTATTAAACAGATTATTCCGCATGAAATTCTTAGCTTCATCTGCAAGAGATGAGAAACATTTTTAGGCATAAGGTTAGATGGAAGGGATCGTGACCCTACACAAGAATTTTTTATGGTTAAAGAGATCAGAGAATCCTTTAATAGTCACTCTCATGACTTATCCCGTTTTAAAATCTGTCTCTCTTTGGTGCAACCTTGCAGTTCGCCTTTCCTATTAGCAGCATTGTTCTTAATTTATCATAGTGTTAAATTCTAACAATAGATGCTAACAAAATGTGTAGTGAACTACTTGTTTTTAATATTTTAATACTTTTGATAATGAGAATTTATGAAAATCAATAAAATAATTTTGATGAAACCCGTATATTTTTGAAAGGCAGACCCCTGGGTCTTTAAACCTTAGAAGAATGGTCTCTAATTCCCTTAAATTGTGTTCAAACGAATGATTTTGAATTTGAATAACATAGAAGTGAAAGTATCTACCTGTTAAAGTCTTAGTTTTAGAATGGAACATTAACAGTGATATGATGACTTACCCGGTTAAAAAGGTGGAGGAATTTGCTAATACCAAGCGCAAAATACTTAAGGAAGTAGCTTCTGTGTTTGACCCTATGGGAATATTATCCCCTGTTATTATTAGAGGTAAGGTGTTATTACAAAAATTATGGAAGAGTAAAATATCAATGGGATCAACCCATTGCTGAAGAATAAAGCAAGGAGTGGGAGTTAATTTCTTTTCAGTTAAAGTATTGTCAATCATTACAAATACCACGTCAGTTAATATTTTCTTATGAAGTAATCTTGCATGCCTTTTCGGATGCTTCAAAGAGTGCCTATGCAACTGTAATATATATAATATCACATAAAAACAATATTTGTGTGTCTAATATTCTTATGTCCAAGGTTAAGGTAGCCCCTTTGAGAGAGTTAACCATTCCCCATATGGAATTAATGGGTATATTACTATCTACTCGTTTGTTAAAATATGTTAATGAAGCATTTAACAATATTCTTAATATTAGGGATATATATATTTGGTCAGATAATCAGGTAGCTTTACAATGGGTTTACTCTCAGAAACAGCTTCCCACCTTTTTACAAAATAGAGTAGACGAAATTCACAAAAATATCCCTTCAGCAGAGTTTAAATATGTACTAACTTTTTGTAATCCAGCAGATTTAGCTTCTCGGGGAAGTAAAAGTGAATATATAAAATCGAGTCTATGGTTACATGGTCCAAATTGGATAGTTGATGAGCAAAACTGGCCTAAATGGGATGAGCATCCCTTACATCTGAAAGAATCTTCAGTTGAAGATTCTCTTGTTACCACTACCACTATTACCGAAATTCCTTCTATAAAATATGTTTTAGATTTAAGTCTCTATTCATCTTTAGACAAGGTTGTACGTATAACAAATTTAATATTCAGATTTATTAATAATTTGAGAAGGTCAAAGATGAGTGCCCCTTTAAAATCTATATTTAAACCAACTTTTTCTCATCAGTTTACACTGGAAGAGTTTCAAAGGTCAGAATCGTATTGGATAAAGAACTTACAGGTTATGTTTTTTATTTGAAATTGATTGATGGTTTACTTCGAACGAAGGCTCATAAATATCTTTAACAAGGCAATTTTATTTGAAATTGATGGATGGTTTACTTCGATGTGATCGAAGGCTCAATAATTCTCTATTACCTTTTGATACTAAGTTCCCTTTATTTTTACCTACTAAGTCTATTTTTGTTAAGTTACTCATTTGGCAGTTTCACATTAAATATCATCATTTGGGTATTTCTGAGCTTATTCTAATCATTCGCAGGAAATACTATTTTGTTCGAATGAGACAGATTGTAAAAAAGGTAGTAAGACCATGTGTGTTATGTAAACGCTTACAAGCGGTACGTTTTAAACCCGCTCCCCTTGCTGCACTTCCTCATTCACGAGTAGTAGATAGTAAACCTTTTACTGTAATAGGTGTAGACTTAACAGGTTATTTTAATGTAAAGATTTCCAAAACTTTAATTAATAAATGTTATATAGTACTCTTTACTTGGGCCATAACCCGAGCAATTCATTTGGAAATAGTTTTGGACAATAGCACTAATCGTTTTTATGTTCTTTCCGACGATTCATAGGTCGGCGAGGCATCCCTTCTATTATTTATTCAGACAATGCAACTTATTTTCAAGCTTCGGATAAGTATATTAAACGTTTACATTCACTCCCATCTGTTAAAGATTTTTTATCAACTCATTCTATAACCTGGAGATTTAATCCTGCCCGTGCTAGCTTTTACGGGGGTTTCTTTGAGCGGTTAATAGGGTTGGTGAAAATTCACTTGAAGAGAATACTAAAAAATAGTTTAATTTCTTTAGAAGAGTTTTCCACGGTTTTGGTAGAAATAGAATCGACCATTAATTGTCGTCCTCTCACCTTTGTGGATAATGACATTCTGAGTAATGACCCTTTAACACCTTCTCCTCTATTAATTGGTTATAAATTAAACTCCCTTCCTGTTCCTCTTGAATTACTGGATTCGGACCCGACTTATAAAGATCCCATTAAATTAAATAAGAGATATAAATAGTTATTAAAACTTATCAATAATTTTAAAAAACGTATGATAAAATGATTACCTTTCTTAATTTTAAAACAGTCTTGGAATGCTCGCAGGTAGCCGAACTATCAATGTTGGTGGACATCGTCCTTTTGAAGATGATGGACCCTCGCCTAAAAGGGAGTGGTAGGAGTTGTTCTTATTCTTTTAAAGTTCACCTAAAAGGTTATGTCCCCGTCGCGTGCTCTTAAGACGAGAAATGTAAATAACGAGAGCTGTGTCAGTTATACCCTGTAGAATTACATACTAAATATTTAATGATAAGGAGTCTTCCCCTGCTGGTATGACATTAATTTCTGACATTTGTCTCCCCCCAGCAGCCAAAACTAACCACGTCTCAGGCAAAGAGGGGTAGCATCACAGCGTATAAAAAATCTTCATCACAACAGTTAGCATAACTTTATATTATTATTATTTTTATTTTATTATTATATTATTATTATTATTATTTATTCATTATTATTTTATTATTATTATTATATATTATTATTATTAATATATTATTACTAATAAATATACAAATATTATTATTATTATTCAATTATTTTATTCAGTTATTGAATTTCCCATTAATCAACTCTATTATTATTTATATTATTATATATTAGATTATATTATATATTATATTATTATATTATTATTATTCATTATTATTATCTATTATATTTTTTATATATTATATTATTATTATATTATTATTCTTAATCTTTGTTTACAGTGTACATCCCTTTCATTTACTTTGCCTCCATTATGTTATTCACGAAATTATCGTTTGTATTTAAATAGTTGTCTTGTCATTGGCTCTTTGTTCGATATATCGTTGAAGGATTGGTCTGTGTTTTCTGTTGTACCTTTTGTTCCCCCTTCAAACTTTCACGAGTCCCTTCTCTAAGCATAAATGTAATATATTTGTAGTATGTAGTACATTGATATCATTATTTTGATATTAGTTGTCTTTTCATCCTTAAAAATGAAATTGTTAAAGTATACTAAGGAAGGTGGAGAAGAAGTAAGGAGTTGTTTATAAGAAAGAGTTTATGAAAAGTTCCAATGGTATATTACATGTATGTACCTTTTCATTTGGTCTGGTGTTTTCGAGGCTAATAACCTCTTTTTTAACCTCTAAGACCGAGTGCTTACCTCTTATTCTTGTAATGACACGAGGTCCATGTAGTTAGTTTCTTTTTCCCTTTTATTCTTACACCAGATCAGATTTTTGACCAAAGTTTTTTTTCTTTTTTTTTCATTTAGGCTGTTGGTTCGAGGCTAATAACCTCTGTTTTAAAATCTATGTTCCTTGTATTTACTCTCCAACTTGGTAATGTTACAAGGACCAGTTAGATAGGTTTTTGTTCCTTTTTTATTCTTCCAACAGCTTAAATTGTTTAATTTTTTTTTTGTTCCTTAGTTAACCTTTCATTGTAAGGATGATTTTAAGACTGTATTCATTTTATAATTTTTTACCCCCTTTTTTATGCTGAGTTGGGACAGTGTTCGTTTGATCTTCCTTCGCCTTTTTCCCTGCGGTTCTTCTCAGAAGTGACTTAATCTGGATTGAAGGTTATCGAGGGAAACCGTTTGTTAATTAAGAGTTTGCTTATCCTTTTTATTTCTGAATCAATGAGGTCCCAATTAAAAGTGTTTAAAGAAAGCAGTACACATTTTCTTTTTTTTTTGTCGGTTTGTTTTTGTGCGGGGAAGTTTTAATTTCATGAATTTTTTTTATTTTTGTTTTATTTTGCATTTTTCATGGCCACAGTTAATTGTTTTAATAACTGTAATCTTCATTCCATCTTTCCTTTTAAATCTCTCGTTAAATGTACAGTTAGGTTTTTGTACGTTTGGCAGGACCGTATTTTTCATAGCCATTTGTGATGAATAAGATTTTTTTTTTTTTATACGTTATTAATAGTTGTAATTGATTTCGAAATTTCTTTAAAGTCTTATTATCTTTATTTACATGTAAGTTTCCCTTTTTTAAAGTTCCCTGTTTATAATACTTCTTCAAAAGTACTAGATGTACGACTTTTTTTCTAAATTGTACGAATTTTCACCTGAGTCGTGACTTATTGAAACAATTTTTTTCATTATAATTTTGGTTGTTTTGGAGTTTACTCTTGCCTAATTAAGTTATAGTCGACTTATAAATATTCCTTATTAAAGTTCGATTACTGATTACCGTAATAAATAAAAAACTTTCTTAATAATTTATATTCAAAAAGCCCTTAATTGAAAATATTTTTGTGGTTGAGTTTCCAATCCCTTTGTTCGAACACTCAATTTAAAGTTTTTAATATTTTTAAAATTAAATATTTCTTTATACCAGAAAATTATTTAATCGTACATTTATATATCATATTCGAATGATATTACTGAGAATTATGAGTTCTAATAATTTATTGAGAGTGGAAAAACGCTTTGAGTCAGAAAACCATTTCTTAAAAGGGAGACAAGTCATCTTGTGGAGAGTTTTTGACGAATTAACTGTCGGATTGACTTGCTTCGGTATATAAAAGTAGCTGTGAATTTCCGCGGTCTTTTATGTCAATTTTTGTCCTGTCGTAGAGTTGTGTTGAACTTTAAGGGATTATTATTAGTTGTGACTCTTTCCCGGGAACCAGAAGATGTTATGTGGTCTTTTAATTATGATTTGTTTAGAACTTCATTATTTTTTTTATCAAATGTGCATATAGCCATAAAGACAATATATACATTTTATTATTATAAAGTTTGACCTCAGATGATGATTTTTTTTTTACATTTGATTGAAGTCGATGGATTTTCTATGTTTTAGGGTATATTTATTTCCCTTGATTCTCGCGGTTATTATTGATTTGATTATCAAATTATTTATTTTCTCTTTATATATTTAAAATTGTTTTTTTTTTGTAGTAGTAGATAAAAAAAAAAATGGAATTTATTTTAAATTTAAAAATCTTGTTTACGATAAATATTTTTTATTAGAGTATTGTGTTTATTATTATTATGATTATTATTAATTCATTATTATTATTTATTATGTTATTTTTATTATTATTATATTATTATTATATATTATTATTATTATTATCTTATTATTATTATTATTTATTATATTATTATTTATATTATATTGATTATTAATTATATTGTTATTATTATTATTCATTATTTATATTTATTATTATTATTATTATTAATTTTATTATTATATTATTATTATTATTAATATTATTATTATTATTATCCTATTATTTTTCATTATATTATTATTTTCATTTTATTCATATTATTATTATTTTATTATTATTATATTATTAATTATTATTATTTTATATTATTATTTATTATTATTTGCATTAGGGGTATTTTATATTTTCTTCGACCAGAATACTCCTCCGTTTTATATTTTCTAGGTCTGGATGATGGTGCGTGGTATGGTAGAATACTGATTTCTGACTTGAAGAAGGATCTATTGGTCCCCTTTGTATTTCCTTGTTGTTGGTGGATGACTTACTGGATCAGAAGAAGGATCCTTTAGTCCCGTGTGGGGTTAATATTCAGGTTGAATATCCTTTATTATTAATATATTTTTATTTGTTTCTCTTTTTTTCACTGAAAGGTTCAATTGTTTTATATTTCTGCAATGAAGTTTTCATTATATACTACTATAACTTGTATGTAATGTTTACTTTCCTTCTGAAAAAATCGTATTAGTGTATTTCTATTTATCTTCAAACATTATTATTATTCATGATTATTATTATTAGTAAAATTATTATTGATTATTATTATTTATATTATATTATTATATATTTATTATTATTATTAATTATCATTATAATTATTATTGTTATTATTTTTTATTATTATGTCCTCGCATGCAAAAGGATAATTTTCTTCGACCAGAATACTCCTCCGTCTTATATTTGCTAGGTTCGGACGATGGAGCGTGGTATGGTAGATACTGATTTTCTGACTGAGAGAAGGATCTAATTGGATCACCCTTTCTTCATTGTTGTTGCGGAGATCTTACCGGAGATCGAAGAAAGGATACTTTTTAGTCCCTTTGGTTCCCCAACTTTTACAGAAGAAAGATCCCTTTTCGTTGTAGATTTCATTTACCAAATCGGATTCTTAATTGGTACTGTTAATAAATTTAAGCTTTTTTTATATTTTTTAATTTAGCCTGGTTAAGACAAACATTATAAAATATTTACCTGTATTTTAATTAGCTTGGCTCCAATATTTTTGAAAACTGGCGAAGAAAACGGAGCATTTTATTTATTTTTTTTTATCCTTTAAGATCTTTACTTCTATTTTGGTAAAAGTCGTTAGGTCTCAGTGCAATAAATTCGCAGCGAATCATCCACCCGCGGAGCAAGTACATTTTTATCTAATTATATTATATAATATAATATATATATAGATATATATTATATATATATAATTATATAATATAATATATTATATATTTATATATAAATATATATATAATATATATATATATATATATAACTTAGTATATATATATATTATGGCCAAATTTAACATTTTGCAAGAGGGCCCGACAATTTTGCGTTACGCCACTGAGTAACGCGAAGCACTCTACCTTTTCAACCTTGCCCACATGTACGTGATTGCAATTGTTTATGCTTCATATCATATAAAATAGCTTCATATATAGTCATTATAAACTTAAATGTTGGATAAGCAACATAAAATGTTTCCCTCGTGCAGTAAAATATCAAAA
>JABUQX010083391.1:7500-10000 GCA_015478945.1 Trachelipus rathkii | reverse complement strand
ATTATTATTATTATTATTATTATTATTATTATTATAATTATTATTATATATTGATTATGATTATTATTATTATTATTATTTATTATTATTATTATTATTATTATATTGTTATTGTTATTGTTATTGTTATTGTTATGTTATTGTTATTGTTATTGTTATTGTTATTGTTATTTGTTAATTGTTATTGTTTATTAATATTATGTATTATATATTATTATATTATTATATTATATTATTTTGTTAATTATTATTATTATTATTATTATTATATTATTATTATTATTATATATTATCATTATTATTATTTTATTCATTATTATTATTATTCTTATTATTATAATATTATATTTTTAAATAGTATGATTATTATTAAATAATTGCTTATATTATTATTTTATATTATTATTATATATTAATTTATTATTATTAATTATTATTATGATTATTATTATTATTTATTATTATTAATATTATTATATATATATTATATATATATTATTATGTTATGATTATTATTATTATTATTATTTATTGATTATTATTATTATTATTATTATTATGATTATTATTATATTAATTATTATTATTATTATTGATCCATTATTGATTATTATTATTATTATTTTATTTTATTTGGTATTGTTATTGTTCATTGTTATTGTTCATTTTTATTATTCTATCTTATTATGTATTATTATTATTATTATTATTATTATTATTATTATTATTATATTATATTATTTTATTATTATTAATTCATTATTATTATTATTATTATATTATTTATTTGATTATTATTATTATTATTATTGATTATTATTATTAGTTAATTATTATTATTATATTTATATTCTATTATTATTATTAATATTATTATATGATTATTGTTACTTATTATTATTATATTATTATTATTATTATTATTATTGATTATCATTTATCTAAATATTATTTATTCTTATTCTTTTTTCCTTTTATTTTCTTTCCATTATTATTAACATTATTACATTATTTTTATTACGAAATTTTATTATTATTATTATTATTATTATTATTATTATTATTATTATTATTATATATATATTATTGTTATTGTTATTGTTATTTGTTATTGTTATTATTGGTATTATTGTTGTTATTGTTATTGTTATTTATTATTAGTTATTATTGTGTATTTATTATTATATTATTATTATTATTAATTATTAATTATTTTTTATTATTGATTATTATTATTTATAATAGTATAATTATTATTATTATTAATTATTTTATTATATTATTTTTATTATATTATTATTTTATTACTATTTATTAATTTTTTATTATTCATTATTATTATTATTTTATTATTAATATGAATTCTCATGTATCATATCACTATAATTACTTAATTAGAATTAATATTATTTACTATTAGAAATATTTGCTTTATTATTGTTATTATTATTATTATTATATATTATTATTTATTATTTATATTATTATTATTAGTATATATTTATTATTATTATTTATTATATATATAGTTTATTATTATTATTATTCATTATTATTATCATTTTATTTTTTATTATTTATTAGTATTATTATTATTATTATTATTATTAAACACTATTAAATTTAATGACTATTTGGAGAAATAGAATGCATTATTATTCTTCATGAATGTTATTATAATATTATTATTATTATTATATAATTATTATTATTATTGTTATTAATTATTATAATTATTATTGATTATTATTATTTTATTATAATTATTATTATTATTATTATATTATTATTATTAATTATTATAGTATTATTATTATTATATATTATTTATATTATTATTGATTATTATTATATTATTATATTATTATGTTATTATTATTATTTTCTTATGAATGTGCGTGTTTATTATTGACTATTATTATTTTAAAATATTATTATTATTATTATTATTATTATTATTATTATTATTATATTATTATTATTATATTATTATTATATTATTATGATTATTATTATTATTATTATTTGATATTATCGTTATTCCGTTATCATTATTCATTACATTAAATCATTATCAGTTTAGCATTATCATTATTGTAATTTAATTTATAATATAATTATTAATTAATAATTATAATTATAATTATAATTATAATTATAATTATAATTTATTACCAAGATAATTACATTATTAAATAAAACTACGTTGTAATTTTAATTATCCTTATCATTTTAATTATTAATTAAACATGATATCTAAAATTATATTAAAATTATCTGTTATTATAATTATTATTGTTTATTATATTATTATTATATTATTATGTTATTCTATTATTATTTATATTATTATTATTATTATTTATTTATATTATTATTATATTATTATTATTATATTATATTATTGTTCTATTATTATTATACTATTTATTTTAATTTTATTTTCATAATATTTCTATAGTCATGTTTAATTCTTTTTCTTATTATTTTTAATTAGTAT
>JABUQX010083391.1:0-2500 GCA_015478945.1 Trachelipus rathkii | reverse complement strand
TCTCTGCGTTTCACTGCTTTAATCATATTTATTAACATTAATGTACCCTCTAAAGCAGTAAATCGTAATCAATAGAGGTGTTACCTAACACCTAAGGATTAGTATGCTTTTGTTTTACTTGCTTTACTGCTTTAACTTCTGGCTTTTACTGCTTTTAACTCACATACATTTTACGTACCTAAAGCAGTAAATCAGTAAAACATCAAATAGAGGTGTTACCAACCCTAAAGGGATTAGTTGATGCTTTATGTTTTACTCTTTATGCTTTAACTATTCTGGCTTTACTGCATGTAACTTTCTGCTTTTACTGCGTTTAACTTTCTGCTTTATGTTTTTAAACTTTTGTTGCTTTACTGCTTTAACTTTCTGTTTTACTGTTTTAACTCATATATTATTAACATATGTTTTTTTTTGTTTTTAATACTTTTTATTATTTTATTATTATTTTTATTTATTCTTTATTTTATGATTTTTATTATTTTTTTATTTTATTTTTATTTTTATTATTAATTACTAGTGTTATTTACTTCAAGCCTATTGTTATTATTATTTAGAACACACACACAACACCACACACACACCACACTTACACTATTACACACAATTCCACTATGACACTTTACCCACAGCATTCCACTATGACACTTACATCTTAACCATTAGACACTTACATTTACAATTACACTTATACACACACACACAACACGATTCCCTATGACACTTATACACACATCACTATGACACTTACATTACCCACAGGTACACTTACATTTACACTCACCCACACAGTTCACACACAGACTTACTTGACACTTCTCACACAGATTTTACTTACCACCAAGATACCTACACTCACACACACAAGAGTTACTTACAGCACACAGATTTACTTAGCACCACACACACCCACACACACTCACTTAACACATCTAACGCTATAATTCTATTAAACATTGTTATGTTTTAATTAAAACACGTACATTATATATTACTCATTCAATATAACTAAATTATTTCAAATTTTCTTAAAACTTCTATAATAAAACAATCATTATCTTTGAACAAAGAATTTGATTATTAACATGTAAATTCTTTTTGTTTATTTAAATTTATTTTTCTATCGTTTTAAAATAACCTTTACTAAAATTTTATGACATTTTATTAAAAACATATATTTTACGTACCTTAAAGCATAAATCAGTAAATCAGTAAGGCAGGCCCCTAGCACCCCTCTACACAAAGCTATGCCACGTTTTATTCTATTGACTTACTGCTTTACATCATCTTTTAAGCCCATGTAATAAGTATAAAAAGAACAAAATAAGTTCTCCCTGCTAACATAACATGTATTTTATTTAAAATCGTTTCTAAGTCTTATGGGTAAAATAACAATTATTCACTTACCTTTATATTATTCACTCGATGTTAACTAAAAATATTTCAAGTTTTTTAAATATTCGGGTTTTTATTATTATTATTATCTACGTACATTGACAATCCATCCACGAGAAACACAACACCCCGCACGTTCCTTACAGATACGAAACTTGACCTCTCTCTTAAAATGTGTTGTCGGATTAATCCTTTTTTGATCCCTGGGCGATTGCTAGGCCTAATTCCGAGTCAATATATTCAAACTGACCTTTTTCTGTAAAATGTGGTGCAATAACTACGTTGGGCCTACTTTAGCCTAAATTTAGGATAAGCCTTTTTTGTAGACGGCTTAATATTAATCCTAATTGACCAGGTCAAAAGGTAATCAGTATTAGACAGAATCATTGTATTATTATTTTTATAAAATATATTTCAAACTGAACCATGCTGGATCGGTAAGATCCTTTAAGCAGGTAGAAAGGAAATGTTTCCTTTACTGCTGATTGGTCGGAGTAGTTTTCCCTAGTTCAAAAGCTAACCACCAGGGCTCAACATGAGCCACCCGCAAAGGCAGCCAACCCGCACCCGCTGGTGCGTCCCGGCGCGTCCCCGCCCGTCCGCGTGCGCCCGGGCAGAGCGCCAATATTTCCGGTACTCGGCCCGCCGTTAGTGTTACGAATATCTACTGATCAAGCCATTGTTATTATTATATTAGGAAACAGCACAATACACACACACACTACACACACACACACACATATCATATAATTTATTAAAACATTTATTTATTTTTATATTATACTTCCATGCCTATTGTTATCATATTTAGAACACACATTACACCCACACACACAAACACACACACACACACACACCACACACACACACACACTCCTCACTTACACATATAACGTTATAATTTAATAAAACATTTTATTTTTATTTTATTTTTATTACTTAGTGTTATTTACTTCATGCCTATTGTTATTATTATTAGAACACACAATGCACACACACGCACACACACCACACACAATCACATACACACTACACTACGCACCCACCCACTCGATATTTTGATACCTCCAACTTTGATGCCTCAGTTTTGAGGCCTCAACTTTGATGT
>JABUQX010083390.1:17500-25481 GCA_015478945.1 Trachelipus rathkii | reverse complement strand
AAGAGAGAGGGAGAGAGAGAGAGAAGAGAGAAGAGAGAGAGAAAGAGAAAAGAAGACGAGAGAGAGAGAGAGAGAGACGAGAAGAGCTGAGATGAAGAGAGAGAGAGAGATAACAGAGAGAGAGCAAGAGAGAGAGAGAGACGACGAAGAGAGATAGCAGAGAGAAGCTCCTTGCCTGCTAGAGAGTTAATCTGTTTTTCAACCAGCACAGTCCTAGTCAACAATATAACGGATATTCATCAACCAATTTGGCATTGAGCATAAGGGCAGTAAAAATCAATATGAAATAATAACCGTAATACTGAAAAAAAATTTAAATCCATTAATAATAAGGAAACAACTAAATAAAAAAAAAATTATATTCAGGTTGTCTGCCATTACAAACAGATAACTGGCAGGTTTCTGGGTGCCAGCCTTTCACGCGCGTAGATGCTCATGCAGAAACCGGTACGAAGAGGAAGAAGAACAGCAGGTACCGATTGCAGAGATAGTGTTAAGCTGAAGGAGATGGACGCAAATTAGTGACACAGAGTTCTGCAGACAAAACCTCTCCACCTAGAAAATCTGCTTGAAGAACATGATGCCTTTAGCCTAATTAAACATCGCCGATCGCCATTGCATTTCCTACACATTAAAACATCTTGGCTACTAAGGAGGTTTCAAATGTTCTCGCTGGTCCTCTAGTGCCAAGGGGATCGATTTAATAAGACACTTACCAAAAAGCAGGAATTGTGGAATGCCCAAAAACAGGAAAAACTTTCAAAACTGCTGTTAGAATTTAAAAGGAGTTGGAAACAAAGCTTAAAAACCACCAAGTGTTACTCGCTGGAAATCCCTATACGATGATTCTATAAAAGATCTGCTTAAGAACCTTGATGGTCGCATGACACATATCAAACCAACATTTGTATGGGCAAAACGCCTTGTACTTCCAGTATTAAATAAAGCTGATAAGGCACGGTAATTCCTGCAAGTTACATCGAAATAATGACCACGCCCTATTACTGTGTAGGCTTGATATGCTTGCAGGAGAGAAGGAATGCTACGCGGAGTCCTAGTGCCTCAATTTCTTACTCCTCAAGGACAAGATCGGGCAAATGCAACGAGAGGTGGAAAAATCTTAACTATTGCCAAACACTATCACAGACTACTTGCTAAAGCAAATAAAGCAAACAAAGGGAAAGAAAAAGGGCTTTGACGAGAGCGTAATTCATCTATCTGTATAATGCAAACAGCCCGCATCCTTCACTTCAACTCGGCGAGTTGTACGTAGGTTAAATGAGGCGAAGTACCAAGCTGCCAAGCAGCAGGATACTGAAGTAAAATAAAAGGTAATATTGCATCGAATCTTACTCAACCACATCAAGGCACTGAGGGTGATTGAGACCGAGCCCTGGAAACATGACCATTTAATGCTTGTTATTTTTAAAGTTTTGTGTCACGCTCTCTACAAAAGAAGTAGATTAAATGTATATGTATATTATATACACCCATACATATATATATATATACTATATATATATATATATAGCTATATATAGTATACTAGATATAATAATATAATACTATAATATATTATATATAACTATATATAATATACTATATATATATATATATATCATATATATATATTAAATACCCCCAAGTTAGCTAAATTACATATATATACATTCAGAAGTCACTGACATACTTATTCTAATGAAACTTACCAAAATGAGTTGAGATTCTTGATACCAGTTTCTAAATATTCAGGTAACGGAAGGTCCATACTAGTCCAGCAGACACCTCTGGAGGAGAAGTTGGAACAAATCTTGGATTAAGCCCGGGCCGCACTAAATGTTCACCACAGTACCCCGTCTCCCACTAGGAACCTGTTTCCGTGTGAATACGAAGTCTGAGTGGACTTGTTTATTAAGTATAATACCCCATTACCCAGTTCAGCGCCCGTGGAGAGGTTGTTTAGTCAAGACTCTGACATTCTAAGACCAAAGAGGGCAGCAACCATGCATCCATCAAATTGTGAAAAATTTATCCTTATTAAAGGATAGACCCTATTCAGAATCCCAAAGGAGAGCGAGGCAGGAAGAGATCGACAGATATTGAATAAGATTAAAATCTTCTCATTTTTTGTTATATATATTGCATCTTTCAATTAATAATTAAAAGATAATTTTTATTTTATAAAGTAATCGGCTTTATTTTTTATATTTTTTGGCGCTCCCCCTAAATTTGTGCTTTTAAAAAAAAATTTGATTTGCGGAACATGTGCGCTTTGCCGCATGCGGAACTAAACTTTTTTGAAAAATCGTGTGCTTTTTGCGGCTTGCGACTAAGTTTTCCTACTTTGCGCTTTTGAGTTACAGCCTCTAAAAGTTAAAATTTTGCGAGCTCAACCTCTGATCAAATATATATATATATATAATATATATTATCATTATATACTGTTTATTATCCATACTATATACTATATAAAACAAAAAAATAATTTAATATATATATATATATTATTACTATATATATAATATATATATATATAAATATAAACGTACTATATATATATAATATATAATATATATATAATACTATATATATATATCATATATATATATATATCATATATAATATATATATATATATATATATATTATATATATAGTATAATATATATCTATGATAATATATAAAAAACGTTTTACACTGGTTTTTAGAATGAAACAAGTTTGCCACGCTTCTTAGTTCTAACTTTTAAGGGAAAAAAGAAAGCTTTGTATCCTGTTCATAGGCGCGGCTATAGCGCAGAGAATTGGCTGTGCCCCTTTGCTTAGTCCGCCTTTGTAAAAATTGTTGCGCCTATGCGCCTCTTGCGCTACGAATTGATAGTGCGCCATAGCGCAAGGCGCACTCGGTCTTAATCAATTGCTTGTATCATATACTATATATATATAATATATACTATAATATATTTATATATATATAATCATATATATATTATATATATATACTACTATATCAAATCAATTTAAAGACGCAAAATATTTGGTATCGTTAAAGGTATCGGCCAAAATTTATACAGGATACCGATGCCCGATATTATACTCACAAATTGCAGAACCGATTAACATTACTTCAAAAATCGACGCATACCAGTGGTAATCGGTGCATTCAATGATATATACTAACTAATATATATACTATATAATATATATGTACTATATAGTATATACTATATATATATATATAGTATATTATATATATATATACTATATATATAATATATAATATAATATATATATTATATATATAATATCATATATATATATATATATAAATATTATATATATTATATATATATTTCAGGAATGAGAAATCGAGAAAAATTCCACTATCATGAAAGTGGAGAAACTATTGAAAAAGGTCGGCACGGAAAAGAGTTTGAGAAAGATTTTGGGAAGTTGCTTTTATTTCGCTTCATTTGTCAAAGGGAAAGTTTCAAAAACTTCAAGAATTACAAGAGAGAAAAAAGGGACAGGGTATAAGTTGTCTTTTAGCTGAAGATGAAATCAAGTTTTTCCTGGAAGTCCAAAGGAAATATGACCTTGTGACTTACTTAATAATGAAGCTTGGAAGAAAATAAGTACTTACTTAGCAGAACTCTGAATAAGTTATTTTGGTTTGCCATATTATTATGATTATTACATTAAATCTTTAAGTTGCCTTTCTAGTGATAAAGACTTTAATGAAGCAGAACTTGATGGTTTATTTTTTTGTACTAATGTCGGAATTGAAGATTCTTTGGAGTGTATTTCCAAAAAAGAGATACGAAATGATTCACTATTTCGAAACTCTGGAAAGCTTTTCATACTCTCCATTGATAATGATAAGGAGAGAAAAAAAATATTTCATGAACAGTTTCTGTCAGAAAGAAAAAGGTTAGCAAATGAATTGGCCTCCTACGTTATGCAGAACAAAAGAATCAATTTATCAACTACTATCATTGATGATTCATTCAGCTTAATCCAGAAATTTTCCGAGATGCTTTTGGAACATGTGGTTGATGGTAAGATAAAAAAATTTAAAGATTCTTTTTTAGATCTCGATTTGAAAAATATAAATGAAGAACTCGATAATTTCAGGAACGAGTTTTTCGATTCATTGTTTGCATTTCAGGAAATGTTTCCTCATACACGGAAAATAAAATCAATGGAATTGAGAAACTCTTCCTCTACAGGTAAAAGAGATACTGAAGGATTTATAGAATTTTTGAGAGGTAAAGCAATCACCATATCTACAATTACTGAAGAGAAAACCATTAAAAAATTGTCTGAGGAACTTGTACTGTCTGTAATGGTACAAAAACCTTTTGATATAAATTCAAACGTTCATGACCAAAAATACCTTCGAAAATTAAGTAAGCTTTTTAAGGAAGAAGTGATTGATTTAGATTCAAAGAAACTGAAAGAAACATTCCTTAGTGATAACTCAAAAAGTAGTATAGAACTCAGTAACTTTCGACAGCGTTTTTTAAAAGATATAAAGATATTTGGAGAAGATTTAAAAAACAAAAGTGTTAAAGAAATTGAGAAACTTGTTAAATATTTTAACACTCATTTAAATGATGTTCAATACTTTTTATTTTCCTTAAAGTTGATATTGGAAAAGGGAGAGAATGAGATGATCGAATTCTTAAGGCACAGAGAAATTCGATTTGTAGAATTCGCTGATATAGAAACTTCTACAGAAATATTTCCATCAGGGGAAGTGGACCCAAAAGAAATTGATAAAAATATTTTAACATTTTTGAACTTATTAAAATTTGCTGTGAATCAAAATAATTTTGAAAATCTCATTTCTAATGAAATGAATAAACTTATATCCACATCGGGGGACAAGATGTGGCTTTATAAAGATTTTAACAAATTTATGAATGATTGGCATGATAAGGAAGTGTTTTCTTTTAATCATTTTGAATCTAAGTTAAAATACAGAAAATGGATCACTGAAGATGAATTATTAAATAGCATTAGAAATTTAAATATTTTATTTCAAAAGAGAGAGGTCAAACTTTTTGATATTTGTTCTAGTTGTGAGATTATCACACCAGAATTGTTTATGTATAATTTCACGACTAGTGCAACCATGAATTTAGGTAATGGTATAGATAAAGAGACTAACTCATTTTATATACATAGAACTCTTGTTCAGAGTAAATCAGTAAACATTAAATCACTCATAAAACATTCACAAGATATTGTTATATTTTCTCTTCATGAAGGATTAAATCCCAAGAATTTCGAAAAGACACATTCACTTTCTGCAGATTTACAACATATAGAGTTGTTTAATTATACAAACTATTACTATTATACGAATGAAAATTTTAACTCTGAATTCTTTATGAATTTCTTTAACAAAAATAGGAAGGCTATTTCTCAGAGAAAAGTCCATTGGATGACATTCCTTGGAAGAGATATTAGATACGAATCATCACTTCCGCATTCCACTTTGAGCTTAAATATAATAAATAAATCTTTATCCACTAAATCATTTGCAAGTTCTGAATTAGTTGAAAGGGAATTTTTTTTTATAATAACTGGTGATCCTGGAAGTGGAAAATCGACACTCTTAAAACACTTTTCAATTCAGGTAAAAAATTTAAATACGTCATCACGGGTATGTTGGGTAATTCTGATCCCACTTAACAAATATCAAAAAGATCTTGATAGATATGATAGTCTTAATAACATTGATAATGTTATTAAGTTTCTGGCTGAAATTGAAAATTGCAAAAATGATTTTTCAAGAAATATTTTGAGGTATTTTTTACTTAATAGTCGCTTGATTCTATTGCTTGATGGGTTTGATGAAATTCATACACCGAGTAGGCAAGAAAAAATCCTAGGGCTTCTGAAGTTCCTGAAAATTGAAAACCTTACAAAGCAAACATGGATTACTAGTAGACCTCATTGTGTGCGCCAGATTGAAGATGTTTTAGGATGTGTCGCCTTTGAAATTAAAGACATTAATGAAGATGAGCAAATTAAGCTTGTCACTGATGAATGGAAGGCGTATTATGGCAACACTCAAGTTAATATAATTGAGAAAAATGCTTCTTATTTCGTTAAAAAATTTAACAATACTATCATTAGAAATGAAAGGGAATTGTTAGGAGTTCCTTTAATGACATACATGTTTTCACATGCGTATATAAATGAAGCAGTGAAATCTTCTCCAGTTTTTCCGGATGATGTCAGTCTAGTTCAATTATTTGAGAACTTCATATTAAATAAGTTTGATATATTCTTCAGCGATAAAGTCAATACAGAAATTTGCTTACAAGATGAAAATAAAAGTATGTACGAGAAATATTATCAATTATTCACCCTGCAGTACAGTGAAATAATTTCTCCTGAAGATGTCAATATATTATCAAAAGTTGTGGAAGAATTTCCTGACAAAAGTATTAAGAATTTGAAAAGAATTGGCCTTATTTATGAGACAAACAATGTGTGTATATTTATACATAAAACGTTCTCTGAATATTATATGGCTGATCTTTTACTCTCCATTACAGAAAACTGCAAGGATGAAAATGTTCTAAAATTAGTCCGGAGTATTCTTCTGGAATCACAAAATACATTCATTTTGCATGTATTTGATGCCCATGTTATTAAGAAGTCCAAAGAAAATAAAATTCTGAAATCTATTATCAGTGGTGACAAAGAATTTTTAAGTGGTTTAAATAATGAGTCTTTATCCACAGTGGATATTTTGGGGAGAAACGGTTTTTATTATTCATTAAAGTATAATCGATTTCCTATACTCTATGATCTTATCAATAAAGATGTCGAGCTAATTTTTAAAGCTTTTTTTGTTAACATTTTAGAAAGCTTTTCCAAAAAGTTTTTTGAAACTGAAGAAAATGAGGAAGTTTATCTTAAACTGTTTGAATATATTCTCGAAAAGGAAAGTGAAAATGGATATTTTGCTTGTGAGTGTTTAGACCAGTGCTTGAACCTTATCCGAGAAATACGTTGTCGACATTGGGAAATTGCTACAAAATTAATTATTAAATTCGGTCGTAAATTAGATATTGAAAAGAGTATCCACTATTCTGTTGTAAATGCCCCAGAAGAATTTATTAATGTATATTTTAAAATGATGGATGAAATAGAAAAACCACATTGGAATAACATATTAGACTTACTATTTAGCTTCGACACTGATAAACTTAAAGAAACGATGGACAGACACAGGAAATTAATCTTGAGAATACCTGTATGTTATGTTTTATTAGGAGAAAAATATAAATTTTATCATACTGACTGTACAAATTTCTCAAATTTTATAAAGTCCTTACAAAGAGAAACTAAGAGATTTAGTTTAGTTTTCAAATTTCTTCTTGAATTGAAATATATTTCATTCGAAGATTTTAGAAATTGTGATGGGTTAGGTGTTATTTTCCCTTTATTTAATATAATTGACTTAGATTTAGTTTACCTGAATGAGGATTTAAATATTCTTATTGAAAATTTTCAATTACAAGATTTTGATAAATCAATACATTCTTTAAGAGTTTCAAAAGATCAAAACCATTATTTAAGTGAGTTGTTAGAAACTTTGGATGAATACATAAACGTCTGTGATTATGACGAGAACACAAATGCAATTGATGCAGCCAAAAAAGTTTTTACTTACTTATTTTACCGAGGCGACGAGGAACACGTAAGAAGGATCTACAAAGTTTGCCGCTCTTCTGGAAATTTGAAAGTTGGTTCACTTTTATGGGAACAAGCTAAAAGGAGGGATTTAAGCAAATATTTTAAAATGCAACCCAACAACTGCACAAAGAAGGGTATGTATATATATCTTCTTTCTTTCTTCATCTTCTTTTTTTTCCCAAGACTGGGAGTAAGGTGCGTGACAAGCATCGGAAAAGAAAAGCAGTAGATGAATATGACAAAAGTCGAAAAGAAAGCCCTGC
>JABUQX010083390.1:10000-12500 GCA_015478945.1 Trachelipus rathkii | reverse complement strand
AGTGAGTTGGCCTCTGCGACTCACTGCCAGGCGTAGTTTCCGCCTCCAGAGTCACAGCATGATCAGTCGCCATAGCTCTAGATTCACCTTCAATATTTCTATTATTGCTATAATCATTGCCAGAATTACTATTTCTACTCCACCTATAATTATTATTATAGTTGTTATTGTAATTATAAAAATTGTCATATCTATAATTATTAGTATAATAAAATTTTTTACCATATTCATGATTGCTATTATAGTTAAAATTTCTTCCCGACACATAATTCTCATCATAATTAAAATTTCTATTACTATGGCAGTTTCTGTTATAATTATTGGCCCTATCATAAATGTAATTACCATTATAATTATTATAATCATTATAACCTTATTTATTATAATTACCATATCTATTATTATAATTACTATACCAATTAAAGTTTCTTCTCCAAGAATTTACGTCAGTTACATAATTATTATTACAGGACATATGTGCATTGAAATCTTTATTTTTAAATATCTTACTACCTTGCAAGGGTACCCTCTCTCGGCCTATAGGATGGTACATAGGCCGACTTAAGCGTTTCCCTGCTGGGAAGACTCAGGAGCTGCCCTCTGCGCAGTTGGAGTTCGGGGACTTTGGGCGACTAGTGTATACATTGCACAGTACCGACCCTCGCATTTGAAAGCATGGTGAAGAAATTTTTTGTGGAAGAAGCATAAACCCTCCGTGCTCGCTTCTATCGCTACGTTGCCAAATCTCGAGTGAATGGAGCCCTTCCTCCTTGAATTTTGATCAGTGTTCGCGGTGGTAGGGTTTTTTGAAGTTTGGTATAGCGTTGTCATCAGGTCTGTGATGCTTCTAATTAGAAGGAGCATCTCTTGTGTGCTCTTTTCTTGTGCAGCTATCAGGCGAACGATCTCGCTCTCGTGAGTGGAAGATTCTCCGGGTTCAGATTGAGACGAGTCGTCTCCTTCCCCTATTCCCTCGTTTAAGAGAATTTCTTCAGAGAGAGGTTGATCGGACTTAAAGATTTTGGACCGAGTTATAACAGTCATGCTTGTAACCTTGTTTCAAATAATGGGTGATTTCCTTTTAGAGTTGGGCAAATTTAACGGATTTTTTTGTTCTTCTCGGGATTTAAATTTTTTTTTTTTTTTTTTTATTTTTTTTTTTTTTTTTTGTGTGTGTGTTTTGACCGGCACTTTTTTCACTTCACTGTTTCTCTCACTTTGGTTTTAACTATGCAATGTTTGGATTTCACTGTTTTAGATTATTTATTTATTATGATTTCGTGTTTGTTTGTATATTAGAGGGTTGTTTGTTCGAGTCACTCTAAGGGTCACTATTTCTTGTACTAAACTTAACTAGTTAGGTACAGAGGATATAAGAAAGATTGTCACTTTATATGTTTATTTCTTAGAATTAATTACTTAAAATTTCACAGTCAATAATAATGATTGTTAATAAGCTATTAATGCTTCAATATAAAAATTAATGCTTCAATATAAAAATTAGTCATTCAAATAAAAGAACATTGGTCTATAATGATGACCAGGCTTTGTAATGCCAACACTCTTACAAATTGTTTCTCCTCGTATTGTGAAATTCTAAAACTCCCATTTATAGTTTAAAGTTAATTAATTTAATATTTCACAAAATAATAATAGTTCAGATGATATTATTCATTAAAAGAAAATGAGGAGTATTTCTATATTGAACTATCAATTTATAACATCGAAATGTTCTCACAAGTAACAATCTTCCCTTAATACAGGATTGTAATTAATAATGAAGTACAATTGATGATGAAGTGCACAAAAAATATAATATGGTTAATCATTCTATTAATTCTGGATAATCGACCTTCATAACGCTAACTTCATCTAAAACATTACCTCTTTTTTCGTAGCTTCGAGGCAACCTCTCGCCGAGTTAAACACTTTATCTCGTCGGGTAAACAATTGGTTATATATTGTCAGGATTATTAATAATTCGCATTTAAAATCAGCATGCGTGTTACACTGCATCAATTTATTATTTATTGACACAATTAATAGCAATTAGTGTTAAAATTTAATATAGATTATCGCACAGTCATTTTAGAGCAATCGGTTTCCGTAACGCTAAACAATTTTAAAGCACCCTCTCTCTTTGAAATACAAGCATAGACTGACCCTCTCGGCAACGTCAAAACCGTTTCATCGTTCTCTCGTAAATCCAACCACTACATATATAATATATATATATATAACATATATATAATATATATATATATATATATATATATATATATATATATATATATATATATATATATATATATATATATATATATATATATATATTATATATATATATATATATATATATATATATATTATGACCTATAGTTTTTATTTATAGAAATGGAAACATCTGGCATCGCGGATGCTCAAACATTAAAAATCCGCATCGCGGATGGAAAAATTAGACAATCGAATTCACATCCTCATTCCGTGGATATTGAAATTT
>JABUQX010083390.1:2500-5000 GCA_015478945.1 Trachelipus rathkii | reverse complement strand
ATTATTTGCATTTCGGGAAACGTTTCCTCATAGAAAGAAAATCAAATCAAAGGAGTTGAAAAGCTCATTTCCTACAGATAAGAAGAATTTTGAAGGATTTATAGAATTTTTGCGAAAAAGATGGATCATATTTCCAATTGCTGAAGAGATGACTATGGGAAAATTGTCTGAGGAACTTGTACTGTCTGTAATTCTACAAAAACCTTTTGAGATAAAGTCAAACGTTGGTGACCAAAAATACCTTCGAAAATTAAGTAACTTTATCAAGGAAGAAATTATTGATCTAGATTCAAAGAAACTGAAAGAGACATTTCTTAGTAATAACTCGAAGAGTTGCAAAGTACTCGATAACTTTCGACAGCTTTTTTTTAAAGATATGAAGATATTTTGTGAAGATTTAAAGGGCAAAAAATTAGATAATTTTGTAAATTTGTTTTACACTAATTTAAGTGTTCAATCCTTTTTAATTTCTTTACATTTGACGCTGGAAAAAGGAGAGAATGAGATGATCGAATTCTTAAGGAACAGAGAAATTCGATTTGCAGAATTCCCTGACACAGAAACTTCAACAGAAATATTTCCATCAGGGGAAGTTGACACAACAGAAATTGACAAAAATATTTTAAATTTTTTAAACTTATTAACATTTGCTGTGGATCAAAGTAATTTAAAAAATCTCATTTCTACGGAAATGAATGAACTCATAACCACATCGGACGACAAGATGTTGCTTTATGAAGATTTTAATAAATTTATGGATGACTGGCATGATAAAGGAGTATTTTCTTTTGATCATTTTGAATCTAAGTTAAAATACAGAAAATGGATCACTGAAGATGAATTATTGAATAGAATTGAAAATTTAAAATATTTAATTAAAAAATAAAACGGGTAAAACTGTTTAATATTTGTTCTAATTCAGAGATTATCACTCCAGAACTGTTTTGATGCAATTTCCCGACTAGTGTAATTATGAATTTAGGAAAAGAGGCTAACTCGTTCTATAATCATAGAACTTTCGTTTAGTTTAAAAAAGTAAATATTAAGTCACTCATAAAACAATTATATTTTCTCTCCATGAAGGGAAAAATCCTTTTCATTTCGATAAAAACACATTCATTTTATGCAAATTTACTGCATTTACAGACGTTTGATCTTGCATATTATTAATACAATTATACGAGCTAAAATTTTAACTAAATTTTTTATGGATTTCTTTTTCAAAAATAGAAAGGACATTTCTCAGAAGAGTCCATTGGATAACATTCCTCGGAGGTGATTTTAGATATGAATCATCACATCCTGATTCCATTCATAACTCCAATATAATAAAAGATTTTTTCTGTAATAAATCCTTTACCAGTTCTGAATTGGTTGAAAGTGAATTTTTTTTTAAATAACTGGTGATCCTGGAAGTAGAAAGCACCTTTCAATTCAGGCCAAAAACTTGAAGGTGGATCTATTTTGGGTAATTCTGATTCCCCTTAATAAATATATAAGAAATATCTTGATAAATATGATAGTCTTAATAACATTGATAGAGTCATTGAATTTTTATCTGAAATTGAAAATTGCAAAACTGATTTTTCAAGAAATATTTTTTAGGTATTTTTTACTTATTAAAGGATTGATTCTATTGTTTGATGAAATTCATGAACCAAGTAGGCAAGAAAAAATCCCAGCGCTTCTTAAGTTCCTGAAATTTGAAAACCTTACAAAGCAAATATGGATTACAAGTAGGCCTCATTGTGTGCGCTAGATTGAAACTGTTTTAGGATGTGTCTCCTTTGAAATTAAAGACATTAAAGAAGATGAACAAATTAAGCTTTTCACTGATTAATGGAAGGCGTATCATGGCAGCACTAGTTAATTTAATTGAGAAAAATGCCTCTTATTTCGTTAAAAATTTTAACAATACAATCATTAGAAACGAAAGGGAATTATTAGGAGTTCTTTTACTGACATAATATTTTCATATGCGTATATAAATGAAGTAGTGAAATCTTCTCCAGTTTTTCCGAATCACATTAGTCTAGTTCAGTTATTTGAGAACTTCATATTGAGTAAATTTAATATCTTCTTTACCAAAAAGGTTCCGACTGAAAATATCTTGCGAAAGGATTATAAAAGTGTTTACGAGAAAAATTATCAGATTTTTTGCCCTTAAGAAATATGTAACACCCATGTAATCGAGAAAACCCAAGGGTATAAAATATTGGAATCTAGTATTAGTGGTGACGAAGAATTTGTTGCTAGTTTAAATAAGGAGTCTTTATCGATATTAGATGTTTTAGGAAGGAACTGTTTTTATTATGCATTAGAGTATAATCGATTTCCTATATTCCTTAATCTTATCAACAAAGATGTCGAGCTAACATTTGAACCATTTTTTTTTTAAATTTTAAAAGACTTTTTCCAAAATTTTGTTTTAATTACAAAAAAAGGTGAGGAAGTTTATCTTTAAACTGGAAAAGGAAAAGTAAAATGGATATTTCGCGTG
>JABUQX010083389.1:22500-40000 GCA_015478945.1 Trachelipus rathkii | reverse complement strand
ACTTAATTTAGGTTAATACAAGAGTTTGTGTTGAAATATGTTAAAACATTTAATAAATTTTAGAGGCTGGAAATGGAAACCAAACCATTCAAAAAGTTACAACTGTTTTTATTTTTCTTCTTTCATGTCATGCAGTTTTAACGAATAATTTTAAAACTACATAAAAAAAATCGAAAGTTGGCATAAATGCTCTTTATTCAAAATCGGTTCGAGTATTTGTGAAATGTAGTAATCTTGGAATCTAAAACTCGCAAGATCTAATTCGAACAATTTTTTTCCTGTGATATAATCATTAGAACAGTTTTAATTGAGTTTCCTTTAAAAAAAAATTTAAAATATTAAACACATTTCAATTTTGTTTAATAATAGAAAAATTAATAAGTTTTTCAGACACTACAGAATGTTAATAATAAATGTCAACAATAAAGAGACTTCTAGTTATAATAATAATAATAATAATAATAATAATAATAATAATAATAATAATAATAATAATAATAATAATAATAATAATAATAATAATAATAATAATAATAATAATAATAATAATAATAATAATAATAATAATAATAATAATAATAATAATAATTGTAATAATGGTACATTTCTGAGATAATGGTAGCGTGTCAGTGATTATATATATATATATATATATATATATATATATATATATAATATATTATTATATATTATAATATATATATATATATCGTGAATCGATATGTTGCTTGGCACATATGGTCAATGGAAAAAAACCATTGCAGGAAGAGCTTTAGAATATGGCGCCGTCTGGCTGCATACCTTAAATTTCTTAACCAAAAGTAATTTCTTTCTCACGATCGCCCACTGGTTGAACAACGCCAAACAGGCATAAGAAACATACAGGCTCGATCCTGTTCTTTTCTCTCTATTTCCTCACCTCCTTCCACAAGTATACCACAAAGGCGGAAGTCCCTAAATGGTCTGTACCTCACCCCGTAGTTATTGCGTATCCTATGCAACAGCCACAGGTCTGAGCATACGAAGGAGCTTGGGCACTCCTCATTCCGTCTTTGCAATTCACTGGTGCAGTTCGTGCCTCTTAGTATAATTAAAGTGAAATTATTTTATAGAGAATTTTTAAATATTAACGTAAATAAAATAAAATCTAAAGAAAGAAATTAACGCACGCGATAGGCGTATATTTTAAACATATATATATATAAAATAAATATATATATGTTGATTTATATATATATACTATTGTATATATATATATATATATATATATATATATATATATATATATATATCTATATATGATTAATCATTTTATTATTTAGACAAAAAATTCATTCTTAAACTTTTCCAGCTTATATGATGTGAGTGGAATGAAATAAATGATCCTAGAGGATTTTTATGAAGTGAAACATATTCCTATTTGTCCGATGAACAATAAAGTGAAAAATTGTGGATCTCTCACCAGACGCCTCCTCAAATCAGTGCCAAAATGAAACCTAGAATTGGCGAGGTATAATCCATATAATTCAATAATAATAAATAATAATGATAATAATAATAATAATGATAATAATAGTAATGATAATAATAATAATAATAATAGATAATAATTAATAATAATAATAATAATAATAATAATAATAATAATTGTGAAAAATAATAAGAATAACAATAAAGTAATTATTATAATAATAATAATAATAATACTGATTGTGAAAATTATAAGAAATAACAATAATAATTAAATTATTATAATAATGAATGTTATGAAATAATTAGAAAATGTTTATTCTTATGTTCTAGGTCTTTTGTATGTTTATCTTTGTATTCGATGTTTCACCTTTTATTGGAATTTGAATTATATGGATGGATGGTAGAGATGTGGTTATGTGTGAATGGGTATTTAGTTTAAAGTGTCGTTATTTTTCTATGATTATATTTTGTACTGTGACTTTTAATATAAATGGTTTAATGTGCTTATAATTCATTCCTCTTTACCTTCCATTACTTTTCAATACGACTGTGTTTGCCAAACTACAAAAATCAGGAGTGAAACCTCTCCTAAAAAAGTAACGCAAATAGAGTGAAAGCCTCTATACAACTGATAATATTCAGAGGTGAAAGTCCTCTCTTGAAAATAGTTTAATCGTCATTGTGTTGGTTTAATATTAGGTAGCTGATATCTAAAGACTTTAAGCGGCATCCCGCCGATGAATTCCACAGAGGTGGAAGAGGAACCTATTAGCCTCCCCACCATTAGCTGGTGTAAGTCGTCGAAGAAAAGATCTTCAGGTCACGCAATAAAAACATTCATCGTAGTAGGATATAGAACCTAAAACAGATTAGTTGAGTAAGAAAGGAGAATTGAAAGTAACGAAGAAACACAACACAAAAGTACTATATAAAAAATATTTAAACTACACTGGCTAACCCTTACCAGAATATGAATAAAGAATCTTCTGATGTCAAGATCGCCGTCGAAGTGGCAGACAAATAATAGGAGAAATTGGATTGCCGCGAAATGGCAAATAAATGGAAATACGCAGTCAGATTAGAAAGTAGTAGTTTGGAAAAAATTAGAATAAAAAACAGTCATTGAAAGGATATAGAAATTAATTTCTAAAGAGGATAATTATTTGCTAATTAAAAGTTAAACAGTACATTTATATCATAGATCAGACGTCTAAATTAACTAAACCCCTTTTGCATAAAACCCAAAAAAATCAACATTTCCTCATCACTTCAACGTCGAAACAAGTCTCGTCGCCGACAGACAGAAATACAGAAAAAGACCTCCCCAGGAAAAAAGATTCGGAAAGATAAGTTCCC
The DNA here is from genome assembly GCA_015478945.1 of Trachelipus rathkii. Taxonomy (NCBI): domain Eukaryota; kingdom Metazoa; phylum Arthropoda; class Malacostraca; order Isopoda; family Trachelipodidae; genus Trachelipus; species Trachelipus rathkii. The sequence goes on along the minus strand of JABUQX010083389.1, from coordinate 37,171 downwards.
AAGTATTTCAAAGGAACAGTAATAATTTCAATCTTTTTAAAAAAAATATTTATATCAACAAATTTTAAGTAATTAAACAAAAACAAAAAATTTAATAATCAAAGCATAATTAATTTTAATATTAAATATCTATTTAAATAGAAGGTTTGCTTGTTTGTTTGTGTGTAAAAGGAGGGAGAGTATAGAAGTAGATAGGCTAATCATTATTTCTATAATACCCTTTTTATATTGCATTCGTGCGTGTCGGAAAGGAACAGTATATATATATATATATATATATATATATATATATATATATATATACCCTAACGCACACGCACGCAGGCATATTATACAAAAATAGATTGTGTGCACCTATAAAGCGTAAGTCGGAGAACGCCAGACACACACACAAATTCAGCATACACTAGGACACAAACAAGACTTCCCGCTCAATCGCCGCCACTCTGTCTCGAGCAAGCGAAGGCCAACGGCAGGAAAAAGAAAAAAAAAAATCTTTCCCGACGCACTGCAACGAGAAGGTAGCATTTTTTCTTTTTGAATATTCAGATACTTAAAGGCGAGTGCTTATTAAAATTATTTTGTTTTAAAATTTAAATTTAACAAAACATCAAACTTAAATTACTTAAACATACATTGTTGATTAATATTTTTTAATGGTTTCATTTTATTTTAAATATATAAATAAATAAGTATATTTAATATATTTAATATATATATATATATATATATATATATATATATATATATATATATATATATACATTATGCTACGCACGGCTTATCGAAAATAGTTTGTGCAGTGTTCAGTGTGCGTAAACGAGTGCACATATTCCGAGTACACAAACGAGAGCGAGAGGAGAGACGTGCCGTCTTGACCAAAAATTGTTATTGCATTCACATAGCCAAGGTCAAATGACTTCTCGTTCGCCAAGAAACATTTTCGAAACAGAAAAGGAGTAGAAGGAATTTATTCTTTCTCTTATATTTTTTTTAGATTTTCTTTTTTATCGCAAATGAGAAATTGATTGGAAAAGTTATTGTAATACGTAATTAATTGATTGCAGTAAAGAGACTGCTCTTGCCTAATTATCATTTTAATTAATTTTTATTCTTTCTTAATTAATAAAAATAATTAACACAAACAACCAGTCAATTTCACATTTGAGCATTAATATTTCGGAAATTACATTTTTGATTTGAGAAATCATAAAAAAAAATTAAATATATATATATATATATATATATATATATATATATATATATATATATATATATATATATATATGTGTGTGTCTAGGGACGCACATGTGTACTTGCACGTGTACACTCCATCTAGGTATTTGATATACATCAGATGTATACAGTATTGAAAGTTGCATGTACCGAGAAAGCTCATATGCAGGGTATTGAGAACGTTTAAATTACAGCTGGTTTTTATTTACAAGAGAATAACCTTGAGAGTAGAATAAGATTTTCAATCTCACTTTTTTCTTCTCTTCGTAAATAAAGAAAAATTGTTTTAAAAGGAATATCGCTTAATAGTTATCGTTATAATTTTTATTATAAACGTAATTTGATTTGTTTAGAATAAACAATCCACTATTATATCGTAGGATCTGAGCACTTTTTTCAGGTAAATTGAAGCGGAATATTTATTCACTTAAATAAGATGATAATTAAATAAATATATTTGGGCATTTCAATTGAAATTGATACAATTTTGCCCATATAATTCAGGATAGACTTTGCTCTCATCAATCTTTATTCCCCATAAAACCATTTTTCTCATTTTCTAAACTATCAACAACTCCACTAAATTTACTTACCCACTTTATCTTCACTTTTTACTAACGAGTCATATAAGATGGCTGGACGAAGTGCAGGTCGAGTCGTGTAGTCCCTTAGCTCCGGAGGTGATGGAGAAGGGTAAAACAGACTTGATGGGTAGTACCACAACAGTAGTGGGTGAACCTGCCCTACAAAAAGGCGAAGTTATCTCGTCACACCCTAAGAGAGGGGGCGCTGATACAATAATCCCATACCAGAAAGGGAAATTATCTCGTCACACCCTAAGAGAGGGGGCGCTGATAAAACAATCCCGCCTGAAGGAGAAGCTATCTCGACACCGCCTGAAGGAGGGGGAGGGGATACGCTTGTCCGAACTGAAGAGAAAAAGGTGAAAGAGGAAAAAGTAGGGAAAAAGGGAGACAAAAGAGGAAATAAAAAAAATGAGAAAAGACAGCGGAATTGCAAGGAAGAGAGAGAAAGAAAAGGAGGAGAAAAAAAAAATGGGGGGAAAAAGGAAATTTTATGCACTTTGCTCAGCGAGGAAGCCAGTGTGCCCCATTAAATGTTTGTATGGAATACAAGGGAGGAAAAGAAGATAAGTCTCAGACACAAGTTTTAGAAGATAGAGAAAATAGTACAGAAAAACCTTGCTTGATAGTAAAACCAATGCCCAGAGAAACACCTTTCAAATATGGTGGAAATGCAGCTTCAAATACCAGATGGTCGATAGAAGCTATGATGGAATTCGTCAGCTATAAGGGAGTTAGAGACATTCCATTCACTGTATTTACACAGGAAATAAAACGTTTAATTGATACTTATCAAAATCTAGCTATGATTGAGCCTTTAGGGAGTTTGTTCGAAGCAAAGAAAATCAATTATATGTTGATGGCTAAAGTTCTAGATTATATCGACTCCCAAGGAGATCATTCGGAACTAAGAGGAGCAATTTTAAGAAGCTTTGATCCGAGTTTGGATACAGAATTTGTGCTACAAAAAATGATCATATTAGAGAAAGCAATGCCACTCCACCCACCTTTGGAAGAAGAAGATCCAGAAGATATGGAGGAGGATATGGAAGATATGGAAGAAGATTCAGAAGGCATAGAAGAGATTTCAGTGCTAGCTATAACTGCTGTTAGAGCAAACGCAGAGGCTTCGGCCAAAGTACTGAAGACGCCAGAGTTGGTTCCAAAAAGTGTGAAAAAAGAAACAGAAGAAAATCAGGAAACAATAACTGAGAAAATAGAGGAAAAGGTAACTTCTTTACCTTCTCAAGTGGCTGTTCGACCTAAACCACAGAAAGTAGCACAAGCAGAAGCCGAGTTGTCGGGTTCCTCTGAAAGATCGATGGAAGTGTCACCAAAAGATGAACAATATGGATGTAAAATAACGATCGCTTTTGAGGAAAATAAAGTAGGACTAGACGTAACCGCCATTTTAGATACAGCCGCTCCTATTTCTATGATAACTAGGGACGCATTCGAAGCCTTAAAAGAAAAGGAGGAGGTGGAAGTTTTGTGTGAACCGTCACCATTTAGATTAAAGGGTTTAAATGGGCTGCAACCGCGGCAATATAGACAGGTAGGAATTTGCTTCAATCTATCAGGAAAATTCCAACGCACCAAATTTTTATTGCATGAATTGATTCAAGACAAATGGCAAATATTATTAGGAACTAATATAATTAGTAATGAATGTGCTAGTTTGAACCTCTTCAAGCGTCAAATGACCATCTGTAGCGAAGGGAAAATCGTACAAATCCCGCTTTTCATCATCAGAGAACCACCTAGGAGAGAAGGATTCGGCCAGATACAGGTAATGAGAACCTTTGATCTGCCGTCCCCAAGGAACGAAGTTTTAGGCTCCGCAGTTTGCACCTTAAAAAGAAGGTACGACCCCCCAAAACCTGTCGCTCCTCTGGTATTTAGAAGGAGGAAGCGAGCGGGGACAGAGAGAGCGGAGGAAGAAGAAATTTAAGTGCATGAAAAGGAGAGAGGGAGTGGGTTAAGGTACAGAGTGGGTATGTATATATTTGTATATATATAGTTATATATATATATATATATATACAAGCAACCCAAAATACCTCGAATCAAGCAGATTGAGATTGTTAATTATTCGGTGCATGTATTTAAGTTAAGCACACCCCATCCCTTTAAAGAAAAAATTTCTTCGAATTCGTTCCGTCCCGAATCTTTATATATATATATATATATATATATATATATATATATATATATATATATATATGTGTCTGTGTATGTAGCTGTAGATATGTTTGTGTATACCCATGTACACCTATCCGCATGTGTAGGTGTATTTGCATGTTTAGGTATACATAGTAGTAGTAGTGATGATGCTGTGGTAAATAAGTTTTAAAACTGTAAAATTCTAATCTCTTAAGAATAGTTTTAAATTAATCACCATTTCACCAAGAAATAGCCATTTTAAATGCATAAAAAATATCAGGGACAAAAGGTTCCTTAGTTTTCTTTATACATTTGTTTGTAAATTGCAAGATAAAGTAGTAAATCCATTTTCATAAATTCAAAAAAGAAAGGTAATTATTGACCGATCAAAAAACGAGTTTTGAAACAAAAAGCACCTATATAAAAAAAAAAAAAAAATAAATAAATAAATATATATATATTTTAATATGTATTTAGTATATATATTATTATATATATATATAAAGTATATATTATATATAAGTATATGCATGTGAATATACTTAGGTACAAAACTGTATCCACTTGTAATATCGCTTCATATATGGGAATGCTTCCAGTTTTAATCTAAAATCTTAAACTCGCTTGCTTAATTTATAAAATTTCTAGAGTCATAAGAAAGTGAAAAAATAGGATTTGAAATTGATAAGTACATTTTTTCCAACATTAAAATAATGAAAGTCTAGCATAACAGTTCGAGTTTTGTAGTTTTTAAGTTGAATCCCGGAGGTAGTGGGTTACAGAAGATGGAACCCTGGCCCGGATAGACCTCAAAAAGGGACCCTGAAGGCTTCATGATAGTAGTAATCCCATCTGCCATGGTGTACTGTAAGCCTTAGGAAAGCATGTCGGAATCCGAGGAGAGGTCTCGTTTATCCCCATCTGCAGATCTGGATACTCTATATGTTGCATGTCTGTAAGACCTGTCCGCACGGCGCACAGGCACTTGTTTTATATTTACTGTTTTGCTAATAATCTTTTATCTATTTTAGATAAGGAAAGACAATTTAGTTCTCCAGATCGATATCTGTTAAAAAAGCCGAAGATCGGATAATTCAGATCGTTCTAAGAGGGAGAGAGAGAGAGAGGAAAATTAGTAGGTTTCACATTGACTCAGGAGATTTCAGAAAAGGAAAATTCAAGTTTGTTTATGTAACATTTATTTTAATATTTTTATACATCCGTATAAGATTTAATCATTTTATATATATATATATATATATATATATATATATATATATATATATATATATATATATATATATATATCATTAATATATGTCATTTTTGCGGACATTTAATTGACATTATTTCGGTCATATAGCACTTTTCTTTAATTTATGAAAAACGATGGATCAGAATCCTAAGTAACTAACAGCATTTTATTTTAATTTTCTTACTTTTTATTTATCAAAAATCGGATTAATTAATTTCTCCACTCTGTGGAAAGCCAAGAAAGAATTCATTAAAGAAGCAAAGAGGCCCAAAAATCCTATCAGGAACCTATAAACTGGGGAATAACCCTCAAGTGTAGTGTTGTTTCTCTTATAGTAGTAATATTTATGCAAATGGAAAAGAATATACAAAGTAGGTAATATATAGAAAAGTAGAAAAATATGTTTTTAGTATAGCTAGCTCTTCTAAAAGGATGGCAACAGGATGTGGACTCCGCAAGCCGTCTTGTAGAGAAGGAGGTATGGGCATTATGTAAGGTTCAGAGGAGAAATAATGTTAATAATAAAAAGAGAAATTTAAGATTAGAAGAGGGAGCTGTACATTAGTTACGTTTCGCTTTTAAAAAGTTAATAGGGTAGAACACAGTTTCAATCTAGGAAATGAAATCACTGTGTCGGTCAATCTTCAATTCAGAGAGAGGAGAAGATGATCATGCCGAAAAGATCGCTAAGAAATCGCATTTCGAGCCTGAAGGATACCCTAACAAAATAACTTATGTAAGTTTATATATATATATATATATATATATATATATATATATATATATATATATATATATATATATATATATATGTGTGTCGGTCAGTGAGAGCGAAAATTTGAAAGTGTCAGGATTCTTTGTAGGATATTCTTTAACATTTATTCTTGTGTAGATAACTAGCTGGGATTAAGGAATTTGTTAATCGTAAGTCATAGTTTATTTTGCAACTTATTCATTTTAATGACCATTTGCATAATTTTACCTCCTCGTGAATTTTTTCCTCATCTATAATATTACAAAAAATTAGGCAAATGTTGGAAGTTCTGAATGGCAGAGACATTACAAAGTGGGCCAGGTTTCTAAAGTTCTGAAGAGCAGATGTGCAGGGGACAGACATCAAAATTCACACTAGGGTCATCCTGATTCCCGTCCTCCCTCGGATAAGTAAAGGGATGAGTCGGTCGCGAGTCTCAGTTGACCAAATAGTGGTGAATGACCGCCAAAAAGGAGATCACAGAACGGAAAGGCACAGCCCAATGGCAGTAATGACGAGGGAACAAATTGCACGACTTTGGTATATAAATTGCTTTATATTTAGTTATTTTATAACAGTTGCATTAAAACACAAATTAGCTTGGATTAGAAAATTTATTGCATATAGCATATTGTTGATTAGGTTCTTTAGGTTCCGTAAACATCTTCTCAAGTGTACAAATCTTATTTGGATTTTTGCGACAACTTTGTAAATCCGCAGTTGGTGAGGAAAGACGGTGAAAGTAATGGAGATCGGAAAAAGGGTGATGAGTTCCCCTCCGGAGAAAAAATGGGAATGTAAGCAGCGAGCTACCAGTACCACTCCATAAAGAAGCAAAATTTGCCAAAGAAAGATACAGAACAACAAGAGAAGACCAAAAAACAGTGTCCTATTGAGTCAAAATCTTTAGTGGATTAGGTAAATCTTTTGTAATATTTTAGACATTATGTTCCTATTTACATGTCTAGTAGGTTGGATTAAGGAATCGATTGCACATATAGCATATCGTCGATTGAATTCTATAGGTCCTGTAAACGCTTTTCTTTACTCTAGTATATAAATCTGGTTGAGTTTTTTGCCAAAACTTTGTCTCAAAATCCGCATCTGAGTTGGGGCTTTATAGCCGAGGATGGTGTGCTTGAACGCAAGCAGAACACTACGTGACAATGAGAACAAGGGAGGATGGAAGGGAAGGAATCATAAATACCCGCCGGAAGCATGGGAAAGGGGAATAAATGATCACAAGTACCTATCCGTAGAGGCAAATTGCCCAAAGAAAGATTCAAAACGACGAGGAGAGGGTAATAACAGTGTCCTATTAGAATTATTTAGTTTGGATTACGGAGATAGACTATAAGTTGATTGATTTTTTAGTCATTAGAAACGTGAAACACACTTCTTTCAACAAATTCTCTTGAGATAGGAATGGAGATGAACCGGTCCTATAATTAGTAGAGTGGAGAGAGAAGATGTGCAACACAGTTTTAAGTTTTAAGTTGATTATCTGTGAGAAGTAGTCAAGCATTTCTTTTTCTTTTGAAAAAAAAAAATAAGAAAAGGCATGACCTACTCATCAGTTTATCGCTGTATTTTGCTTTGTTCTGGAAATCCGTTGTAGTTTTCAACCAGCGATTAGTTCTTTCTAACTATTATTTCTTTTCTTTTGGGTAGGAATTAAGATATCTGAAGATACTCCTACCCGGAGAACTGAGAATTAAAGTGTTTTAGTCATGCGTTTTGATCAAAAGTTTCGAGAGCTGGAGAGCTATCACAATTGGGCTCACTCCCTGTGAGTTTAAAGATAGCCATGAAAAGAGAATAACAATGGAAGAAGCACTTCGGTGGTAAAGAAACCAGATCAAAATTGGGTTTGACAAGGAAGATAATCGTATTGGGTTGGAGGATAGTCCAGTAGATAATCTAACATATAGTTTTGTTCATGTAGCTTTGTTCTTATTTTGCTTTAAATATGATTTTAAGGATGTACTTTCGACAATCGACTTTGTTAGAGAGCTTTAACAATTGGGTTGGAGGATAGTCCAGTAAATAATCTAGCATATAAGTTTGTTCATATAGCTTTATTCTTACTTTGTTTTAAATAAGACTTTAAGGATGTATTTTCGACAACCAATCATGTTAGATAGTTTTAACAGTTGGGTTGGCGAATAGCTCAGTAGATAATCTAGTACATAACTTTTACTCATATTTCTATTGACATTTTTTGTTCATATTCTTATTTTAAATATGATTTTAAGAACGTACTATCGATAAAGGACTATGTTGGGTCGAAATGAAAAGTTTCTTTTTTAGGCTATGAGCAAATACGAAAGGGATGTGATCTCTAGTATCCTAAGCCTCAGGAGCCTATGTAGGAAGTAAGAGTTAAGAGGTGAGACAGCCCAACATAGAAAAGGCTGAAAGTTCTTTTCCTTGTTGATAATAGGCCTAGATAAAGAGTTGGGGAGCTCTAATAATACGAGCCTAGCTATCGACGTAGTTGGATGTTGCCGGGGAACAATATCCACGAAAAATAGATGGAAAGAACCAAAGCTAGGAGAGTTACGTTTGCATGATATAGACTTTAAGGTTATTTTTTTTTAAAAATCGCTTTGTATTCAAATTGCTGCTAACTTTTAAGATAACCGCCAGTATAATACTCTAATTATTTCATAATCTAGCATTCTGTACGACAAATCATTAATTTTCTTTGGAGCTCGGTACTCATTCAGGGAAAATATGGTTAATATCGAGAAGCATTTAAGCACAAATGAAGGCTACAGCGAAGCTCTCGGATGCTTATCCTTGCTTCAGAAATACTAGAATAGATCAACTAACTTCGGTTTTTGAGTCGGAATTTTAGACATTTAACATCGCATTTGCGTAATTTACGCAAACAGTTCTTGAAACTTGGTTTCATCTGGTAAAAAATTAAAAAAAATATTTTTTTTTTGCCAATTTTGTTTCATTATTTTTATCAAATTACTACCGATAGGTTCATCCGAAGGGGGAGCCCAATCTTCCCAATTTCATTGCGGATATTTAATTCAAAAAGAAAAGATTTTCTTTTAAAAGAAAGATAAAAATAATAGAAACAGCAAGGAAATATCACCTGATCTTGCTATTAATTTTAACACTTTGTTTTAACGCTTAGCATGTTTTAATATTTTGATTTTAACGCTTTGCTAATAGGAAGATGATAGTTACTAACACTTCTTCCATTACTATTTTTGTTTTATTTTAACGTTTGATACTAACAGTTTGTTTAAACAGTAGTGTTGTTAAATAATAAATACTAACATTTCTTATAGACTTCTATCAGTGTGAAGCACAATCATATCTAAGATTGAGGCCATACTAATAGCTTTTGATACTAATACTAAAAGGGATGTTTTGAAATGTTAATAATTAGGTACTGACGAGTATTTAGAAATGTGAGGGTCGAACACATAGAGGTATCTAAAAAAGGGTTTTGCAAATAACTCAGGTTACTAGTATTGTTTTAACCCAGTCTTTTTCTTGCTTGGTAAACTGTAGAATTGAAAGTGAATGCTTGTATGAGAATATGGTTCTTTTCACCTCTCTACTGTCCATTACATATCTAATATATATATATATTATAATATATATATATATTATACTCATATTCCGAGTGTATGGACTCCAGTTTATTCAGCTAGAAATAATAAAATATGGTGAATCTTGATCCACCCTTCCCTCAATTAACATTTTCAAATAATTTTCTTATAACTTTATACTAATGTTCTTAGATTAACGTTCTTTTTAACAATGTTAATACTAACCTTAGAAAATAAACTAGTGCTTAACTGTCGTAATAACATTTATAATAATGTTTGTTTGTCGCTTATGTAGTTGTAAACCTTTAAAGAAACTTTATTAGTCTAAATGGTATACGAATGAAATTAAAGCCAAAATGATAGAAGTAAGGTAATTTTAACTAAGTCTAGACGATAACATTTTTGTTCCTATTAATCAGTAAATGAAGATTACTAAATATTAACGTTAACAAACGACCAAAAGTTTAGGCCAGTAAAAATAAAAGTAAAAAACTAGTCGTGACTAAGAATAATAGAATCAAAGGAAAGTAATTAAAATCACCGATTGACCAATACCAAAAAATCTTCTAGGTCAAAGTGATTTACCAAAAGTCATAATAACTCGAGGAAACATTTTTATTTCTTTTTAGATAGCATAAAAGGAAATCGTAAATTCAATAAGGGAAATTTTCTAAATATTTTTGGGAAAGAACCAATATGAATTTAACCACACACAATCCCAACGCTATATATCTAATTTTCATTCTTTATTTATCTTCGCAGATTTGGAAAAAACAAAGACACACTCTCAGATGCTTCCATAAAACATTGAGTCGGTCTTGTCCATTTTCAGACTATTCATTTTTCTATAAACTTACTTTCCAGAATACTTTCGTAGGAGAGGAATTCCCTTGGAACCTAAGATAGAAACTTTCATTATTCATTTTTCTGTGACACCTAGTAAGAGGTTTTGATTCAGAACTTTTTCTTTTCTAGGTCCAATATTTTCATTCATTTCTTCATGAATTGTCTCTCGAGAATAGCCAAATGGTTTTTTCCATAATAACCCATTTCTCATTCTCGGCGGAGGGGACAGTATCGTGAATCGATATGTTGCTTGGCACATATGAGTCAATGGAAAAAACCATTGCAGGAAGAGCTTTAGAGTATGGCGCCGTTCTGGCTGCATACCTTAAATTTCTTAACCAAAAGTAATTTCTTTCTCACGATCGCCCACTGGTTGAACAACGCCAAACAGGCATAAGAAACATACAGGCCCGATCCTGTTCTTTTCTCTCTATTTCCTCACCCCCTTCCACAAGTATACCACAAAGGCGAGAGTCCCTAAATGGTCTGTACCTCACCCCGTAGTTATTGCGTATCCTATGCAACAGCCACAGGTCCGAGCATACGAAGGAGCTTGGGCACTCCTCATTCCGTCTTTGCAATTCACTGGTGCAGTTCGTGCCTCTTAGTATAATTAAAGTGAAATTATTTTATAGAGAATTTTTAAATATTAACGTAAATAAAATAAAATCTAAAGAAAGAAATTAACGCACGCGATAGGCGTATAATTTTAAACATATATATATGTAAAATATATATATATGTTGATTTACATATATATACTATTGTATAATATTATATTATATTATATATAATATATATATATATATATATATATATATAAACTATATGATTAATCATTTTATTATTTAGACAAAAAATTCATTCTTTAACTTTTCCAGCCTATATGATGTGAGTGGAATGAAATAAATGATCCTAGAGGATTTTTATGAAGTGAAACATATTCCTATTTGTCCGATGAACAATAAAGTGAAAATGTGGATCTCTCACCAAACGCCTCCTCAAATCAGTGCCAAAATGAAACCTTAAGAATGTGTTTCCCTTTATTCCCATAATAATAATAATATAATAATAAAATAATAAAATAATGAATAATAATAATAATACTTAATAAATAATAATAATAATAATATCATAATAATAATATAATAAAATAATAATATAATAATATAATAATAATATAATACTGAAGATGATTATAGAATAACAATATATAATTATTATAATAATAATGTTATGAAATAATTAGAAAATGTTTATTCTTATGTTCTAGGTCTTTCTTTTGTATGTTTATCTTTGTATTCGATGTTTCACCTTTTATTGGAATTTGAATTATATGGATGGATGGTAGAGATGTGGGTATGTGTGAATGGGTATTTAGTTTAAATTGTCGTTATTTTTCTATGATTATATTTTGTACTGTGACTTTTAATATAGATCATTTAATGTGCTTATAATTCATTCCTCTTTACCTTCCATTACTTTTCAATACGACTGTGTTTGCCAAACTACAAAAATCAGGAGTGAAACCTCTCCTAAAAAAGTAACGCAAATAGAGTGAAAGCCTCTATACAACTGATAATATTCAGAGGTGAAAGTCCTCTCTTGAAAATAGTTTATTCGTCATTGTGTTGGTTTAATATTAGGTAGCTGATATCTAAAGACTTTAAGCGGCATCCCGCCGATGAATTCCACAGAGGTGGAAGAGGAACCTATTAGCCTCCCCACCATTAGCTGGTGTAAGTCGTCGAAGAAAGAATCTTCAGGTCACGCAATAAAAACATTCATCGTAGTCGGATATAGAACCTAAAACAGAATAGTTGAGTAAGAAAGGAGAATTGAAAGTAACGAAGAAACACAACACAAAAGTTACTATATAAAAAATATTTAAACTACATATATATATATATATATATATAATATATATTATAATATATATATATTAATTAATTATAATTAAAAATATATATATATAATATATATATATATATAACTATGCACATATATAATATATATATATATATTTATATATATATATATATAATATATAATATATATATATATATAATATTATATATATATATATATATATATATTATATATATATATATATAATATATATATATATAATATATTATATACTATATATATAATTAAATAACTAAAAATAATAATTAAGAAACCGGCATGACGCTGATAGATGTCCCAGTGCAATTCATAATAAATAAGACACAATACTTAAGAGCCGTCAGGTCCTTTTTAGACTGTCCAGTCAACCAAGACAACTTCACAAGTATGAAGCCGCAATGGCCCCTCTAGAATGTCCCAGTCAAACTCAATAATAATATCAAATAATAAATAAGAACAATACTTAGGAACCGCATGGGACTATCTAGACTGTCCCAGTCAAACCAATAATAATTAATAATTAAAAAATAATAATTAAAGAAGCGCATTGACCACCCTCTACCAGTCAACCCATAATCAATAATAAATAAGAATAATACTTGAGAAGACGCATGGTTCTTTTAGCAAGGGTCTGCGGAGTCGTAAAATAATTTTTCGACTCCGACTCCGGCCCGGCTCCGACTCCTTAAATTCAAGATTTGGATTTTCGACTCCGACTCCGCTCCGACTCCACTTGAACAAAAATTTTTCATACTCCGACTCCGACTCCGACTGCCACTTAAACAAAAATTTCGACTCCGACCCGACGGCCAGCAGTGAAATTCAAATTTCGAAACTCTGACTCAAGATTAAGTGCTTAAGAGTTCGTAAAACATTTTTTGGTTTCAACAATTTTTTTTTTTTCGCTTGCTTGAGAATAAAAAACTATACCACTTTTCCAATGAATCTATTCTCCAAATGCTATAAACGGTAAAATACCGTAAAGACATAAGATGCAGGCGCAACACATGACAAACAAATATATTCAGTTTCGGAAACAAATGTATAACGTAATCATAATGGCAAACTTTTTTTATATTTATTATAAAACAGCCATTAAATAACAGTTTAATACTTTCAAGTTTTCAATAAATAATAATAATAATAATAATAATAATAATAATATTAATAATAATAATAAATAATAATAATAATAATAATAATAATAATAATAATAATAATAAAATAATAAAATAATATAATATTAAAAGAATCGCTTATGAAATAAAACACAAAATTTCTAACAAAATTAAAAGAACTGGATTTTATAATTTAGGATATATATATAATATATATATATATATATATATTATATATTTATATTATATATATATAATAATATATATATTATTAAATATTTAATATATATATATATATATATTATATATATATATATATATATATATATATAATATATATATATATATTATATATAATAATATATATATATATATATAATATATATATATATATATATATATATATTAATATAATATATATATATATATATATCTATATATATATATATATATATATATATATATATATATATATATATATATATATATATTATATATATATATACATATAATTATATATATATATATATATTATATATATTATATAATATATATATATATATGGATGCCTAAAATACATAAAAACTCAGAAAATTACCTTTGAGACCTGTAATATATATGTGCAGAACGGGTTACATACGAAATTGCCCAATATCTGAACAGCATTATACCATATCTTAATAACTTTTTCATAGTTAAATCAAATAATGAATCATTATGTAAATTATCAAACTTAAAAACTTGAAGCCACTAATATATTCGCCTCACTTGATGTAGAATCTTTGTCATAAAATGTTACCGGTTTTTGATACGATTGACATAATATTTAACGAAGTTTTCACTCAAATAACCTACCCCCCCCCCAGATATATCAGACAACATAGAACCTTTTATTAATTTGTTGTACTCAAACACCGTTTTAAATTTAAAAGAAACTATATCTATCAAACTGACTTGGAGTGCCGATGGGTCACCACTTGGACCTAACCATTTGCTGACTTCTATATTTCCAATCTGGAAAAACAAAATCCTTCGTGAAACAAACAACTTAAACCCCGTATTTTACATAAGGTATGTCGAGGACACCCTCACTATTTTTAGGAACATAGATCATATACATCAGTTCATCAATAAAATTCAAGAGTTGTCATGCTTAAAATTCACATACGAAACTTAGGTTAATAATGCTATCTTTTTTTTAGACATCAAAATCAATGTTAATTCTGACGGCT
>JABUQX010083389.1:10000-12500 GCA_015478945.1 Trachelipus rathkii | reverse complement strand
TGAAAGAAGTGGTTAATAAATTCATGGCAATGAGCCAAAGCGTTTTGGTAAACTATAAAGCATTCATCCTTTCGAATATTTTGACAAGCCGAGAACAGATATTCACGAATTTGGTAAGTTTACATTCTTAATTCTTATTCTATAGTTTCTTGTGTACATATAATATATATATATATATATAATATATATATATATATATATATATATTATATATATATAATATATTATAATATATATATATTTATATATATATATAAATTGTAAAGTATATTGATATATAATATATATATATATATATAAATATAAATATATATATATATATATATATATATATATATTTATATATATATATATAATGATTATATATATATATCTATTTATCAGATTAGTACTCCTTTTTATTGGAGAAATTAGATATTTGCATAAAAAGTAATGACATTTTTGGAAAGAGTATGTAAAAATGAGTATAAATGTTCTTTAAAAGGGAAAAAACATGTATTAAAGACTTTTCACTTTTTTGTACAAAAATTAAATCAAATTCTCAAAAACATCTTTTTACATTCTGCTTCCAATGAATTATTACTATTTTACTTAAATATCTAATTTCCCCTCCCCTCGGTAAAAAAAAAATAAATATCAAATCTAGTTAATTGATATATATAATATATGTATATAATATTATATATATATATATATATATATATATATATATATATCATATATATATATATATATATATATATATATAAATATCTATATATAAAATTTTATTTTTAATATATAATAATATATATAATATCCATATATATATTATATATATATATACTATTATATATGATATATATATAATAATATAATATATATATTATATATATATATATATAAAGAACTATAGAATAAAGATGGTTTACTTACAAAATTCGTGAATTATCTGTTCTCGGTTGTCAATAAAATCGAAAGGGAATGAATGCTTTATAGTTTTAACCAAAACGTCTTTTGGCTCATTGCCATGAATTTATTAACCACTTCTTTCAGATCAAGAGTACGACATGTTTTATTTTCAATGCTTAATAAAGCCAATGCACTTATCCTTGTTTGTGTCATATTGTTCCTTAAAAAAGTTTTTATTAACTTGAGCTTTGAAAACGACCTTTCAACTGTTGCAGATGTTACTGGTAACGTCAAATACAACTGAACTGCTGCACACAAGTCTGGTAAGCTACTTGCTAAGCAGCTGTTTTCTACGAATAAAAAGTTTGCTAAATCTTTAATAGTTACCATATTTTTCATTTTCACTTCTGTAGTCATTAATGCTTTGAAGGTGATTAATTGTTCATAAACCGAAAGATAAACCTAAATCGTATTTTTCTACCAGTTTTGTAGCCTTTTCTTGCAACTTTTCATTTCGTAGCTCTGCTATTGCTGCAGGAGCAAGAAATGAAAAAACTCATTAACATTGTTATAGTTATCTGTTCATTTAATATATCAAGAGATTTATTGAAAACCCTTATTCTAAAGGCTTTCAATGGGTCTTCAATTCTTTCATAAGATAAAAGCTCATCAAAAAACTTTTTAATCTGTATTTGACGTCTGGAAGTAATTTTTACTTCAATGTTCCAATGATGTGCTAACTTCAAATTTGTGTCTTAGCTCACATAAGTTTGATTTTGCTTGTCCCAATAGGTAAGTTGCTTTCTGAAGATCTGTATTTGGACTTTGCAATATTTTTGAGACAACGTTGATGCTTTCCAATACTTTACTTTGAAACACAAGACAGAGAATAAACTCAAAATTTTCTAACTGCTTTCTGAGACCAAGGGCTTCGTTTCTTTCACTTGACTTCTTACTCATAAATATCACTTGAGATAAGAACTGCGAAATACTTTTGAATTGTTTTTTTTATTTCTAGTAAGGAATCAACTTGGATGACCACCTAGTTGGACAATTTTTTAGTGTTTTTGTGATGCATTCGTTATTTGTTGAACAGCTGTTAATTCCTTGCCACCGAGCTGTACTAGAACTGAAATACACATATACTTTTTCCAGTTTGTCATAAAATTTTTGAAGAGCCATTATATCTTTTACAGAATCATTAAGAATTAATTAATTTGCCTTCCCAGAAAAAGATGGCAACTTCGAAGAATTTTCTGATGAATTGCTTGAAGTTCTAAATATTCCCCCCCCATATTTTTTCCCCCATCATTGCTTTGACCTCATTTTTTTTTTAATTTTAATTTTTTTTTTTTATTTCTTTAATTATTTGTTTTTTCAAAGTTTTCGGCACTGTTCTCTGTTATGTTATAAAAACCCACAAATTTTTTTTCAGGGGAGGTGCAACTATTTCTTTCGTGCTACGCCCAATTTTCATCCCCCCTAAAAATGGACATAAAATTCGAAATTTTCAGCCGATTTTGACCCTATAAACACCAAACTGTAGCTTTTTTTGCCCTCTAAAACGTTGTTTTCGGGTGTTTTTCTGTGACTGTAGTCATTGTTTCAG
>JABUQX010083389.1:0-2500 GCA_015478945.1 Trachelipus rathkii | reverse complement strand
TTTTATTTCAACGTTCTAAATTTATTTTTGTACATAATTTAATTTCCTTAAAATAATCTTTGAAAATATATACAGGAGAAGAAGAAGATATATTAACATAGATTTCCCCGACGCGTTTCGTCTCTATATTTGAGACAATCTTCAGAGGGTTATTTCTTGTAAGCGAATGGGTCTTTAAATTGATATATAATAAGTAAATCATATGATATTGAGTCTGACTGATAATACATAAAATTTTATGTTAAGTCTGGTTGCGTGTTTTGATGTAGAAAGGCCTCCGCATTTAAAGTTTCCTGACTGGATCACACGATCCGTATAATATTGTGAAGTGTTTAGGAATATTACTAATAGTTGATTGACCTTGTGCCTCCCGTATTGAATGTTCAAAGATTTTGCTGGGACTGTAGAGGTTGATATGCCCTGTCCGACAATCTAATTGTTCGTGTAACCAAATAATGTCGACGTCAGTCCTAACTCAGGGCAGTTAATAGGTACACAACCGTGATGTTGTCGGGCAAAGCATCTCTTGTGCCTAAAGGAAGATCCAGTTGTTGGACCTTATGGTAATAGTCATGACTTTATTTTTGAGGTGGTCTTTAGTTTTGAGGTGGATTCAAATATTAACGAAGGCACCTTTTTCCTTTCCTTATTGACAAATAGCATTGGGAAGTTTTGAAGAAGAAATTTTCGAATTTTCTTATTATTTTTAACTTTCTTTATTATATAATTTGTAAGGGTTTTATTATTAAATTTTCAACTGAATATTGTGGATGGTCACAGTTAATTAAATTTTAGTTAATGCGGCAAATTTCTTCATCAAAAGTTTTTCCAAGTTGAACATAGGTTGTATGCTCTGTAAACTAAAATTTTTACGATAGATTCCTTTGTAAATAGTCCGGTGATAGATCGATTAGTTCATTACAGAACCCATTATATGGGTTTTGAAAAAAACATGCATGCCTGTACGATAATAGCCGTAGAATTAACATTGATTTTGATGTTAAAAAAAGATAGCATTATTAACCTAATTTTCGTATGTGAATTTTTAAGCATGACAACTCTTGAATTTTATTGATGAAACTGGTGTATATGATCTATGTTCCTAAATAGTGAGGGTGTCTTCGACATACCTTATGTAATATAAACATATTCGGGGTTACAGTTGTTTGTTTCATGACGAAGGATTTTGTTTTTCCAGATTGGACAAATAGAAGTCAGCAAATGTAGGTCCAGTGGTGAACCGCATCGGCACTCCATCGTTTTGTAGATTATGTTTTTTTTAAATTTAACGTGTTTGAGTACAAACAAATTAATAAAAGGTTCTCATATGTTGTTTTGATATATCTGGGGGGGGGGTAGGTTATTTGAGTGATACACTTCGTTATTATTATCAATTGTATCAAGAACCGGTACATTTTTGAACAAAGATTCTAATCAAGTGAGGCAAATATATTAGTGGCTTCAAGTTTTAAGTTTAATAATTTACATAATGTTTCATTATTTAATTTAACTATGAAAGAGTTATTAAAATATGGTAGATAATGCTGTTCGGATATTGGGCAATTTCGTGTGTAACCGTTCTGCACATATATATTACAGGTCTCAAGGTGAATTTTCTGAGTTTTTATGTATTTTAGGCGTGATGAGTATAATAATATATATATATAATATATAATATATAATATATATATATATATATATATATATATATATTATATTATATATATATATATACTATTATATATAATATATATTATATATATATTATATATATTATATATTATTATATATATACATGTAGATATATATCTATATATTTATTATATTTTTATATATATATATATATATATATATATATATATATATATAATATATATATATATATATATATATATATATATATATATATATATATCTATATATATATAATATATAGTATATATATATATATATATATATTATTATAATATATTATATATATATATATATATATATATATATATATTTATATATATCCTAAATTATAAAATCCAGTTCTTTAATTTGTCAGAATTCTTTTGTTTTTTATTTCATAAGCGATTCTTTTAATGCTATTATTATTATTATATTATTATTAATTATTATTATTATTAATTATTATTATTAATTTTATTATTATTATATTATTTTAATTATTTTATTATTATTATTATATTATTATATTGTTATATTGAAGTATTAAAACTGTTAATTTTATAATGGCTGTTTATAAAAAATATACAAATAAATTTGATTATATTTACGTTAAATACATTTGTTTCCCGAAACTGAAATTTTTTGTTTGTCATGTGTTTGCGCCCTGCATCTTTATGTCCTTTACGGTAAATTTTACCGTATATGGATTTGGAGATTAGATTCATTGGAAAAGTGGTATAGTTTTTTTTATTCTCAAAGCAAGCGAAAAAAGAAATTGTTGAAACCAAAAAATGTTTTACTGTAACTCTGTAGCACTAATCTGAGC
>JABUQX010083388.1:0-50000 GCA_015478945.1 Trachelipus rathkii | reverse complement strand
TACAGTACTAAATTTAACTTAAGGATATATATTCCAAAAACCTCCGTTGCTAAAAATATAACAGGAAAGATTTTATTCTTTTTAATATGAAATAATAAAGGATAATTGCATTAATATAACCTTAATGATTATTACTTTAATCCCTGTGTATTGGGGAGAAAGATCTTCCGCAACGTATATTATGCGTGTTGTAATAGGCAACTATAAGGGGAGTGGTAGCTGGGTTGGGGTCCAGCTAACACTTATTTATACCCTAGAAATGCTCATGCATGCCTCGGATTTCTGGTGTAAGTTTGCGCACCACCCTATTCCAAGTTCTGGGGAACAAAGGGACAGATGATGATGATGATGATGGAGAGTATGGGGGTGGACTGATATTATATTGATTGGCTAAGTATGAGTGTGGAGCATTATTCTGGCCCTGGATGAGTACGTGGTAAGCTACGCTTGATCGGGTACACATTACCATGGTTTGCTAACTTGGTATTAATTTCTATTATAACAAGTTGTATTATTATAAATTGTTATATAATGAAATTTTAAAGTGGAAGGTTTTTCTATTAATAATATTTTATAAATTGAACATGGAATTCCTTGCACTAATTTTATTGATGATAAATTGAACGTGGTATTCCTTCCACTTAATATTATCGATTTATTCATCTGAAGCCCACTAAATAATGCAAGGGAAGGCGAATAGTAAGGTTGTGCTAGGTCGATATTTTGAATATTGAAAGCTTGATTGAGTAATTGTTCACCTCCGTTGTTGGTTCCATTGTGATTGGTCAGATATCCTAGGTGTGATGCCTATTTTGTAATTGATTTCGATCGTATCACCTTCCGACTAAAGTTCAAAGGATAAAACTTGAGAAGTGTCCAATTGTTCATTCCAGAAACACTGACATTTGACTTTTGTCTGTTAAATGAGTAAAATGGTTTCTATGAGTTTTGTGGCGATTCCGAAATTGCATACCATTTTGTTGTAACGGGCAAGGTTTTTTTTTGGTAATACGAAATTGAATAAAATAATAGTGTTTATAAAAAGTGGGATAAGTTTAGGTTATGTCCTCAGGTAGATAATTGTGGAAATTAAAATGTAGATTTTGAAGATTTTCTACTGAAGTTTGCTTGAGGAAACATCCCTTTTAAGTCCCAACAATAGTCTGCAAGCATTATTGGATGTCCAATTTCCCTGATAACGTTTTGCGATAGTGAAATATCTTGGTGGAATCCCTCACCATGCTCTTCGCTTATAGCGTCCTAATGCATTAGGAAAAAAAAGTCCAAGTGTGAAGCAGGAATGTATTTTAGGACAGTACTCCAATTGCTTTATAAGTCTTCGAAGGAGTTCAGAAACTTAGTTTCTTCATAGTTCGGCCTTAATATTGAGAAACCCAGTTATGACCTTTTTAAAGTATCTCCATGCAGGTTTTCAATATTATTCAAGCTTTCAAAAGTGAAGGTATTTCATTAGCTCCCTTATTTGTGGGCTACAAAATATTACCCTCTTAATTTTAGCCCCACTATCCTAGGGAATTTCTATAACGTATAGAACCCTGGACCCACTTTTATCCATCGCATTTACAAAATTTTTCCTTAGACCTAGTTTTATGTGCAAAGGAGGAAGATATACCGATTCAGGTTTCACAAGTGGTTGGAAAAAATTACATTTTTATTCATAATTTAGATTTCTTTAGGCCATTCTTCTTGACAAAATGATGTTTGCACTACTGCTACCCACCTCGCATAGAAACACAAAATTTAGTATATCCTTGTTGGACACCTAACTATAACTTTTAAATTGTCGCATATATTCCAAAACGCCTGTCGTCTCGTTTTCAAAAACAGATTTTCATGGTTGTCGTAGGTCTCTTCAAGGATCCATAGGCAATAAGGATCGAAGGATTTTCTCATTTCCATTATTGAAGAAGCACTGCTTTTTAAACTTGAGTTTAGAAGAATCTAAAAACTTCTCCATTCCTTAGGATTTCTTGTATTTTCCTTTCAAATTCATTTATATATGAATCAACATCAGATACAGATACACTAAATTGCGTCTACCAGAAAAAAGGTCGGACATCTTCTGCGTCGCTGATAAGAGAAATTTGTTATTCCCCTTCTCAAGGAGATTTCAACCTTTTAGTCTAGATGGCCAATAGTTCTGCTTGTTTCTTTGACAATGATAGATTGTGGATTGGTGTAGGGTGGTGAGCGAAAGACCAGGATCACTTAGTTCGATGGACTGAGTATATTCTAAAGGTGAAGTTTCTGTGTTGACATGTCCGATGTGCAAGATGCCTGAAACTTCAAAGTCGTCATTTTCTGAGCGGTAAAATGTAGATCTGTCCGTATGCTCCAGAGTTTTCTGGGAAGGCAGGTGATTGCACTGGGATTTTTCAGTTGTGGGTGTGCAGTTTATAGGTTATAGAGGAAGGCTACTCGCTGTGTGAGAGCAGCCAGATTAGCCGAAAGGATGTAGGTCTGGAAGTATTAGATGGTGTCTGTTTGATTGTTATTCCAGCAATTTTTGAAATGAGCAAAAATAACAGCCATGCGTGATCTTTGTCCCATCACACTTCTTAAACCACCCTCCTGTCTACAGCTCTTAGGATATATATGCTAAAAATTGCTAATATATTAATATATAGTCTGATACTCATATATAAAGCCTAATAACATATAGAGCGATAAATAGATATACTAATTACTATAAGTGATATATATTCAGCAACATGACATAATAGATTAATATTGTATATAATATAAATATATAGAATAGAGAGGAGAAGAGAGAAGAGGAGAGAGAGAAGAGATTTATCTTGATCACCAAGCCTAATTTCAAAAAAAAGTTTTACGAAAGTAAATTCATGTAAGAAGCGAGCAAGTATTTCCCTATTTGGGGACTTCAAACGTTACGACTCGACCAAAATGTGAAACAAGAAATTGTTGTGGATCATTTGAGCAATTTCGTGGCATTTTAATTTAAGGTATCTTTGATCTGTAGGTGAAAGTTAAAACAATTTAATATTATATATATATATATGCTCTTAATATAATATTTATATATATATGAAAGAATTATATAGAATAGATATAGGAGAATAGAAAATATAAAGAGGTAATAGGTATATATAAATTAGAACAATTACAACAAAACTTAAATTAATATCACACACTTCACGTTCAACGGTCCAGAAATACAAACTGAAGCAAATGATATCATTTGAAAACGGTCGGACCAGATTATTTTTACCGAAATCGCTAAACATGTATCTATGATTTTTGAGAGTGATAATTTTAATCTATTGTTTTGAAATCATTATATGAAGACAGAAGATAATTTGATTTGATTTATTGTTTTTCATAAAACTGCTGAAAAAAATACGTCATACAAGAAGTGTTACAAATCTTCAGTCTAAAAATAGCAACAAAGAAAATTCTTATTCGCAAACATATGTAAAAGATACCAAAAGAAGAAACTAAGCACCAGTTGTGCAAAAGTTGAGGAAGTTATATAGTCGTTTATCAGACGGTACCGAAACAAGAAAAACCTTCATATATCTATTTGTAACAAAATTTGGGATCGGGTCCGAGTGGAATCGGTACTGAATTTGATTCAGAGTATAATGCCGGAATATAAAGCCGTAGAAGCACTTGTTTTCAAATTAGAACTCTTAAAATCATAGTCAAGAAATAGAATATAATGTCAAGTGGAAAATAGTGAGATGAAGAATTTTGAAGAGGTATAATCGATATAGCCATCCCCACCATTTGTGGATACTAATAAAATCCAATCTAATATACATATATGAAAAGATTAAAATATTATATATAAAGTAGAATAATAGTATATATAGTAGTATATAGGATAGGATATATATATATGATATAGCATATATAGTATATATATATAGTATATATAGTATATAGTAATTATGAATGAATTAGGTATATAAATATATATGAGCATGCCAATCCATTATAATTGGATATTATATATTTTTAACAGCCCAAAACATAAGATCTCGAATCAATTTAAATATAAGAAGGGATAAAATAAGACTTAAAAGAGTCAGTTTGTGACATCGTAATGGGAGTGATAGAGGGCTACTAATGATCAAGTGATATATTCTATATATGATAATGTGCATGGATGAAAATTGAATCCTCCACAATAGTGTGAAGAGGTATATCTTAACCGCCAACTCTGGATCTTGTAGTGATAGAAAGAGATAAGCGATATAACAAGGTAGATGAAGTAAGATAAGAGATTTGCAAAAAAAGGTATCGATTATATTCAAGAAGTTAGTGAATTTTTCCGGAAGAAAAAGGACATCAGTAGAGTTTATTTGCTAGAAATTGACTAGAAGAATCAAGAAGAATGGAAAATCCAAGACTAAAAATCTGTACCTTGAAATGTAGATAAACGAATGAATACAGCGATGAATCTGAGGAAGAGCTATTAGGACCATAGCCGAGATGGTAAAGAGATACTGAGAGAGATGAGGAGAGACTTTGATTAGCGCCAACGAAGAGCAAAATAGAAGTTGTACTTAGAACTGCTGCTCCTAGATGCAGCTGCGATCGCGCTTCCAAGATGTAAAGGGATGTTTTTAGAATATGAGAGAGGAGAGTAGGTAAGATTAGAGAAGACGAGGAGAAGAGAATGAAATGAGAAAAGCAGACAGATAATGAAAGAGGAAGGATTGAACATGGGGAGAAAGGATTGAAAAAAAGAGGAAAGAGAAGAGAAGTTGAAGATGATTATATAGAACTGAAGGAGAGAGAGAAGAGGAGTAGATAATATAAACTCGATTAAAAGGGGGAAGGAACTGTGATGAGTAATATATAATAAGAATTAATTAAATTCAAATGATCGAAATGAGAAAGAAAGAGGAATGCCTCAGTTTTAAGAACATTCACTGACTTAATGAAAGAAAAGAAATAATAAGAATGAGCGAAAGGAGGAAATGATCTAAAGTTTAAATAAGGGAGAGCTGAGCCATAGGCATAAGAATGAATGAAGTGAAATGACTAAAAAGTTAGTATAATTAGTCTAAGAACGAGATGAATTTAACAATAATGTAAGTTATTAATTAACGGCTATAATAAGTATAATACTTATCTAGAGAATTCCAAAACCAAAACAATTTCACAGTAATTGCCAAAAAATTATGACGAAATTTAAGTTCCAAAGCCAGAAAGAATGTTAGCATCAAAGAGAATCAGGAAGAACAAAACCAAACAAAAAATAAAGAACCTAAAACGTAGAAGAAAAATAATAATTATTCTATTGCATAGGCAGATATTGAATAACAATTGAATATCTTTCAGATATTTGATATACGACATTATACTCACTGCACTATTGGAGTTTTATTGGATGGAATAAGGAATGGTGAATTACATATTGAGTTGAGAAGAAGGAAGTAAATGATATACGGAAAGAGGAAAAAGATTAATGAGAATAATCAGAAAAAGGGGAGCAAGTTGATAGGAATGAGTTATTGTAAGATACAGATATTATGTTCGCTAAATATGCTCATTATACTCTATCTATTTTATGAAACTTGAGATAGACAATATAGAAAAACAAAGAAGAACGATGAACCTTATGTAAAGAGACAGATGTATGATGAGAAAGAGGATATAGTACTTGTGGAATGGGTATAAATAAAAGATATTAAAGAGAACTTGTCTCATATATCAACTGAAAACAGCTAGCAGAGTAGAGAGAGAGAGAGAAAGAATGAAATGTTGAGTAGAAGAGAGAGAGATATGAGAGTATAGAGAGAGCTGTAAGTAGATGACAATCGTGGTAAAAGAGAAGGGATGGGTAGAGAGTAATGAAAGAGTAAGAGAGAGTGATGACAGAAGAGAGATGAAAAGAAGAGCGAGAGGATATCAGTAAGAGATGATGTTGGTAACGTTGAAGACAAGATGTGAGAGGAGACGTACAAATGAAGTGAAATGTAAGGAACAGGAGGAATTGGGAAGCGAGATAGAAGTATAATGATTGAAAGACATAGTTTTATAAAAGATCAGACTATTTTCTTATTTGTCAATATGAAATCGTCACACGTCATCGTTTAATGATGTTGACCGTCCAATACAGTCGATCGTCATTTCGAATTTGCAAAGACCAAGAAATATTTTGCCTAATCTTCGCACGATCGCACTAAAAAAGATAATAATGACTATAATTTACAGAAGATCTGAATGACTCAGGTATCTTGGGATAAGAAAAGCAAAACTGTTATCAAGAGTACATGAACACATTATATGAGTAATATATATCTCACAGCGATCGATACTTCATTGCTATCAGTAACAACAAATATCACTAAATTTACACTTTTCTATAGCATTTTATGATATAAAAATGTTTTAAGCAATCTCCTTTTGATAGCCATCAAACTTCAGAAATCTCTAATTAACAGGAGAAAATCTGACAACCTCAAATAATTATTAGTTTATAACCTACAAAACAATCCTAAACGAAACATTGTTATATAACTTTGAGAGGTATACAACTCCCAAAACAAAAATTCTCATACTACAAAATGTAAAACTAAAAATTTATGTACTGATAATATGAGACGACAAAGCGATTAGAGCTAAGTCGACTATATTTAGTATGTGTTCTGTATATCTTACACCACGAGTAAGGTTAGGAATTTACAATAACGAACTACGCTAGTTTTATCTAGCCTCAATACAATTCATTACAATGCGGTCTAGTTGAAATGTTAATTTAAGATAGCATCAGTAACTATTAGAGCCAGTACAATCTTATTGTAGAAAATACGAAGAATATGTTGATGAGTGGAGATTTTATGTATACAGAAAGCAGAGAGTTAAGGAAAATTATGCCTCCCTTGCAGGCACTCATGAAAGCAACTGAAAGATAAAAGAGATATATATATTGCTGTGACATGATATATTTTAAATTAAGGGTTCTTGGGCCTTTAAAAATTATAATACATAGACATTGAAAATAAATTGAATATAAATATAAATTTTAGCATAACTTTCTATAATTAACCTAGATATTATAATATATATATATAATTTAGATATATATATAATTATTATATATAATATAATATTAAATATATATATATTTAATTAATTATATATATAATATATTAATATTATATATAATTTATTAATATATATACCACTGATAATATATAAAAATTAACTATTATATATAATATAGTATATAAATTATATATATAATAATATATATATATAATAATTATTATATACATAATATATATATATTATTAAATATATAATAATAACGTAATAATATAATTAATAATTTTATTAATATATATATTATATATATATATATACTATAATATCTAAATTAATATATATATAATATTATATAATATGATTTATAAATTAATTATATTTAATTATAATATATATATTATTATATATACATATATATAATATTAATATAATATATATTAATAAATATAATTATATATATATTATATATATTATAATAAATATATATATATATATATATTGATTATATAAATAATAATAATATATTAATTAATATAATTATAATATAATATATATATTATAATATATATAATATATATATATAATATATATACCGTATTAAATATATAAATGATAAATACCCAAAATTTATAACAATATATATATATATATTATATTAATATATTAATATATAAATAATTAAATATATTAAATAATATAATATATTATATATATATAATAATAATATATATATACCGTCTTATAATATTCTAGTTATATAACACTCCGGTATATCCAGTATTTCTGGTTTTTAACTCTCCAGCCAATATCCAGGTATCTGGCTTAATTCAATAATGGCCATCCTTAATATATATATATATTATATATATTATAATATATAAATTTATATAAATATAATATTATCATATATAATATATTATATATATATTATTATAATAAATATATAATAATATATATAATATATATATATATATAATGAAAAATATAATGACAAAATAATTAACCATAATTAACCCAAACAACCAGTCAATTTCACACTAATAATAGTACGATATGTTATATTTAATTTACTATATTATATATAATTCACAAATAATGTTTCTTAACAAGTAAATTCACTTTACGTTATAATATAATACTTGAGAAATTAATTTCACTTATACATAGTCTATATATATATAATTTAGTGAATTAGTAATATAATATTTGAGTGGCTAGCCATATATAATATTGATATATCACTATAATATCATTATAATAAGTTATATATTGATTATTAAAAGAATGAAAAATTTATTTAAAATTATATATATACCATAAAAATATATAAAAGACACCTATATATACTTTATTAACTATAAAATATCATAGGCTGTATACAAAAGGAGATCACAAAAAACTTCTATTCTTTAGACTTTTCAAGTCAAAAGAGAATTATCTTGAACAATTAGTTATGATAGTAATAAATAAAAAATTATTTTAAATGTAATGAAGAATACATACTTACAAATACACACACCTAAGAAGAGCATTTTTAATAAAAATCAATAAAACACGTAATTAAATAAAACTAATACCTAGACTTATTTTTACATCAAAAGTATTGATCTTCAGACACAATACTGAGAATAGGTGATTGAAACACATCTGTGCAAATATTAATATTAACCATATTAAAACCAGTTGTTGGGGTATCTTTTATTTAACTATGGAAAATTACGAGTTTCCTATATGTAGAGTATTGACAATCCGCTTTCCACGAGTTTATTAGAATTAGCAATAACTATAGTAAAATAAGATTTCACCACAAAACATTCAATTATCAATAAGAGAATTTACTATGCGCTGCTCCACACTCTAAGTCTTAATGCACTTTGCTCACCCACTTTATACTCTTTAGAATATCTAACATAATAATTGCTAATTAACTTATTTCCGAATAACCCAAAAAAGAATACAAAAATACACGAAATAAAAATAAAATAAAAAAAAACAAAAAGAATTATGAAAAAAATAAAATTAATAAAAAAAAAAAAAAAATAAAAAAAAAAAAAAAAAAAAAAAAAAAAAAAAAAAAATGTTTTGTACATAATTTTTAAAGATAAAGTTATCCAATTCAATTTATTAACAGAAAACGATTTGATATTTATAAATATATAATTAAATAATTAAATATATTAATATAATATATAAGATAATTATATATATATATATTATTAAAATATATTATATAATAATAATAATATATATATATAAATATATATATACAATATATATAGGTATAAATAAATAAAATTTTATATTAATTATATTAAATAGAATATTATAAATGGAATATATTTTAATTAATAATATAGAAATAACTATAATAATATAATATTATATATTTATAATATAATATAGATATTATAGTATATATATACTTAATTTAATATGCAATTTTCATTTTAATAATTTGGCATGTGAGAATCTATATCAAACTTGGTTCCTAACCTCAACAACCCCTCCATAATGATTCCCGACTTCTCCAGGATACTTAACAAGAGCTAAATGTTGAATAACACCTTAGGCAAAAGCATTCCCAGTATCACACTTCCAAACAGAAAACAACATAGACCCTCACCCAACACCCCTTAAGATGTAGGCGTGAGGCGTGGTCGTTCTGGGAAATGAATACGTTGCCCTCCCATAATAGGAAGGAAGCCAGTGAAAATGAAAAAGATATATTTTATTATATAAATTATATATTATTTCTATGTATTAGGTGTGATTATGGTTATATATTATATTATATATAGGTTATAGTTGAATATATATATATATTATTTGATGTATATATATATAATATATATATATTATATTATATATATATATATAATATATATATATATATTATATATATATATATAAAGTTTTATTACATTTCAACTTTTGAAACAGAGTAGTAGCATGACCATTATAGTAAGATACAAATTTCTAACATAAATCAGAATGCCAATTCCGTTACCAAGACATAGGACATTGCAGATGAAACACTAGTTCCTGACAATTTTGAAACGCTTTTTATACCTTTAACTGCATTTAAATTAGCAAATCAGTTTACCTCCCATTTAGAGTCTCTATTGACATTAAAATATTTACACATATGTGTGTAGAAACTTAGAATCAGGCGCGCAACGCCTCACTACAAAACTACACAAATTACCTACTATGACAGAATATCCAGATTTACTTCATCTAATTCTGTAAAATAATTGGTAATGAAATAAACAAACACATTACCCAAAAAATCAAAAAAAATTAGAAGAAATATTGCATATTTTTATTTATGTTAATATATATAAAATAATATATATATATTATATATAATATATAGTATAAAATTAATTATATATATATATATAATTATATATATATATATATATATATAATAATATATATATATATATATATATATATATATTATATATATATATATATACTATACGTTATAATATACTATAATATATAATATATATATTGTGTTATTTGTGAAGTTTGATATATATGTGCCTGAATAATGGTTACTGTCCTGTATTATGTTGCGTCGCTACGTTGTGTTGTCATGTTTTGTTTTAATATATATAGGTTGTGTAAATACTGGTATATTTTTGTCATGTATATGGTGGATGGTTATAGTTAGTTATGATGTTTATTTAAGGTTATGTTTTTTTTTATATTATACTTTATATATATATTATATAGATTTTATATATTAAAATAATTTGGTAATGAATAAACAAACACATTACCAAAAAATTCAGAAAAATTAGAAATGGTGATATTTAAATTATTTTTATTTATTTTAATATATTACGCAAATTTTCCATATTTTAAATACTGTACTTTAAATTTTTTGGTAAGTAGCCTTAAAAATTCAAAATATGCAACAATATCATAATCCCTTCTCTTTTCATCTTTCATATATAGGCATATATTAAATTTTCTTTCAAATTAAAATATTCTTGGTAAATGTTCAATAAAGTTGTTAACTGGCATTTATATCTATTTAATTATATCACTGCCCAACAATGAATTTGTTTCGGGCTCAAAACTAGCGTATTCTTATGTATTTACACTGCTGAATTAAAAATCACCATAAAAATGATCGATTAGCTCTTGCTTTGGATATACAGTGACATAATTTTTTAGTTTACATTTGCAGTATGGGAGAAATTTTATTTTTGGGAGTTGTCATACCTCTCAACTTATATAACAGAATATAACTTATTATGACTGAGTTTCATATTTTATTTTTTCCAGAATTTCTGGTTTTGGAGTGCTTTTGAAGTATATATAGGATGGAATGATTGGTGGAATATAAAAGAAAAAGAGGAGAAAAATGACATGAAAGAGTGTAAATTTAGTGAATAATTTTTGTTACTGATAGCAATGAGTAATGATGTGTAGAAACATTACTCTTTGTTAGTGTTCTTGAAAAGTTTTTTTCTTCCAGATACCTGAGTACAATTTGTAATTAGTATTCTGTTTAGTGATGGGACGATTATGAAATTTTTGCCGATGACGATGACGATTAGAGCAAATTTAACCCGATGACGATGACATAATTTGAAAAAATAGAAACTATTTTTAAAACTGCTCTTCTCTCTTCGCCTCTCTCTCTCTCCTCTCTCTCTCTCTCTCCTCTTCGTCCTCGTGCGTTCGCCGCTCTCGCTTCTGGCCTTAACATCCTTTGCTCTCCCCGCCCGGCCTCCATCCTATCCACGTAATGTCGTCTCTCCTCTTTTCAGTCTATTTCACCGCCCCCTCCTCCCTTTACTTCTCATGCCTTCTCTCCCTTCTCTCTTCTGCTTCCATCTCTCTCCTCTCTCCTCTTCTCTCTCTCTCTCTTCTTCCCTCTCTCTCGTCCCCTGACGCCTTTCTCTCTCTGCTCTCATCTCTCCTCTTCTCTCTCTCTCTTCGTCTCTCTCTCTCTCTCTCTTCTTCTCTCTTCTCTCTTCCTCTTCTCTCCTCTCTCTCTACCTCTCTCTCCTCTCTCTCTCGCTCTCTCTCTCTCTCTGCTCTCTCTCTCTCCTCTCTCATCCTCGTCTCTCTCTCTCTCTCTCTCTCTTCTCTACTCTCTCTCTCTCTCTCTCTCTCTCTCTCTCTCCTCTCTCTCTCTCTCTTCTCCTCTCTCCTCTCTTCTCTCCTCTCTCTCCTCCTCTCTCTTCTTCTCTCTCTCCTCTTCTCTCCTCTCTCTCTCTCTCTCTCTCTCTCTCTCTCTCTCTCTCTCCCTCTCTTCTCTCTCTCTCTCTCTTCGTCTTCTCTCTCTTCCTCTCTCTCCTCCTCTCTCTCTCTCTCTCTCTCTCTCTCTCTTCTCTCTCTCTCTTGCTCTCTTCTCCTTCTCCTCTTCTCTCTCTCTCTCTCTGTATATATATATATATATATACTATAATTATAAATATTATATATATATATATATAATAATATAATATATATATATATTATATAAATAGATAATATATATATATATATAAAGGCTGTTAGACAGGAGGGTCAGGGTTTCAACCTCCCGAAATTATTTAGCGATCATAAAATTTGATTCTTTAAGTTCAATAATAATAATAATAATAATAATAAATAATAATAAAATAATGAATAATAATAAAATAATTAAGAATAATAATAATAATAATAATAATATTTTGTTAATAAGTTCCCACAATATAATAAAAAGTGATAAGCAAAAAAATTAAAATTAACAGTATAATAGTAACTTCACAAATGTGTCAAAAAATTCTATAAAAAGACACAACAGAATATACTTCATCTAAACTCTCCAGAAGAAAAATCATGTCACTTCTCAGAAAGGGGTCATAAGTCCGAAAACTCTAAAGAGGGGGCTTACAGCCACCCTAGAGGTTCAAAGTAAGAGCGTCGACTTTCCTCTCAGAGTCGCTTCGTCGAATTCTTTTTCCTTTGAAAGCTAAGAATAAACTATTCCTGTGAGATCATTTCTTCAGAAACTTAAAGAGCTTTGTTGAACTTGAATTGTTGCAATTTAGTTTCGCCTCTGAACTCGACATCTTCAGCAGAAATGAAATAAATTTGTGGGAATGGCTATAATAATAATATGTTGTTAATAGTTCCACACTATTAAAAAAAATGTGAAGCCAAAAAATTTTTAAAATTTAACATATTAAAACATCCGTAGATATTGTGTCAAAAAAGTTCATATAAAAGACACAACAGAAAATACGTCATCAAACTTCCCAGAAAAAAAAATCATGATCATTCTAAAGGGTGTCCTTAAAAGTCTGAATAACTCTACAGAATAGGGCTTACAGCCATCCTGGAGTTCAAGGTAAAGCGTTCCAGACATTACTCGCAGAGTCGCTTCGTCGAGTTCTTTTTCCTTTTGGAAGCTAAAAGAAAGCTATTCCTGTTAATCATTTCTTCAGACTTAGGCTTTGAAGACTTGTTATTGTATAATAATATATAATAATAATAATAATAATAATAATATAAATAATAATAAGAATAATAAAATAATAATAAATAAAATATAATACAAAATAATAATAATAAATAATTAATAATAATAATAATAATAATTAATAATTAATAATAATAATATATAATAAAATAATCCAATAACAAATAACAATAACAATAATAATATAATAAAATAATTAATAAAAAAAAAAAAAAAAAATAATCAATAATAATAAATAATAATAATAATCAAAAAATAATAAAATATTAATCAATGAAATGAAAAGTATTTATAATGAAATGAGGAGACTGTTGTGCCGTTAACATTTCTTAGTCAGTGGTCTCATACTATGTATAAATATATTTAGACCAGGAATTAAATGTAAGGTTTCCAAGTTCAGTGATAGCAAATTGCTTACCTCAGTAATGTCTAATATGGAGTATAAATTTAAAAGATAAGGAGCGAGCTGTAATCGTTGATGGATGAGCAGGTTCATTCTTCTCAGATAAATTTTTCTTTCTCGTCATTCATTCCTTCTAAAAAACTAAATCTTTCTTCCTCATAATCCATGGTCTATCGTGCTTGTTCTTGGCCATTCAGCTAGAGACAGTGCCTATCGAGTGTCGGAAAAATCTCTTTCTCCTATCCTCTCGCTATTTTCATTCAGCTAAATCGTCAGGATACTCTTCGAGGAGCAAAGCTGGCTTTACAAAGAAAAGTGCGCTAACCTCCTTGTTCTCCTACTTGACAAACTTTCATATCTCTAGCCAACTTCTGTAATCTGCCTTTCCTCCTCTTATTTATCGTGAAGGTGTTGTAAGTCTCCAACTGAAAGGCTAATCTCTTCCGGCCCCTAGCTTCAACTAATATCTATTCTCAATACTAGCATTTCCCTCCCTCAGTGTATGAACTCTCACATGTCCAACCTATCCGAAAAAAGGAAGCCGCTCTGATCCTTCTAACTACGCCCTGTAGCTCTCACGTGTATTTCTATCTAAGATCTTTGAAACCTTTCCAACTCACTTCTTAGATCATCTGGAAACTCATCCGATCGCCAGTACGTGCTCTTCGCTGCACGAAGTCAATGGCGTATAACATTCCATCAAACCTAGTTATGGTTTTCGCTCTTAGAACTACGGGGACGTGGTGGCGCTTGAACATATCCAAAGCATTTGACCGAGTTATCCGCGAAACCGCTATCCATCGGCTGACAAGGCCTCTTTGGTTTTTCTTCTCTTTCTTACTTAATCTAGCTTTCTTTCAATCGCTCAATATCGGCTTTGTTGATGGGGCGACTCTTCTTCTTTTCTGCAATATGGTACAGGTATTGTTTTTTCTCTATCTTATTCCATACTTTCTATTAATGATCTTCTCACTGCACTCTAACTCTATCCACTCGATCGATGACTCGACCCTTCATTCTTTAACTCATATCAATTCTACTCCCACTTTTATTCTGAATTGCCTCTCGTCTTAATCTTCCGATTTTATTCTCGCTGATGGATAGAAATATCTTTGTGAAATTCAATTCTTATAACCCCAACTTTTACAAATCTCCTTCTCAAAATACCTTCTAAAATCTTTCCTGTCCTTTCGACCGGTTCTGTCGTTCTCTCCTGTTGACAATTAAACATCCTCTGCCTTAACATGAACAAAAAAAATATCTTGGAAACCTCACATCACAATGTGCTAGGGCGGCCTCAAAGAACTGATTCTTTTAGACTGTGAAGATATTTCCCTTTTTCTCAGATGCATCCGCTATACAAACGTCTCATCCGTCCCATTATGGATTACTCTGTCCATAATCTGGGAGGGGGCCTCTGGTTCACCCACGGCTTGTGGACAGGGTCGATCAACGGCAAAAGCTTATAAAACTGTTCTGACTTCCAGTTCATTGCCTCTATCTTTGCAAGCATGTTGTGCTTTATCCTCTATCCTATAGTACCGCAGCGGCAAGTGTCGAGGGAACTTACCCATCGCGTACCACCACCTTTACGAACGCCCTCGTAGCACAAGGATGGCTGTTATCTTCGCGACGAGTATTGTGTTGACATTGGTAACTCCATGCTAGTTCGCTGGCTTCCTTCTTTCCACCACCTCTGTTTTGTGAATTCTCTTCCATCTTTCGTGTTCCTACTGAACTTAATCCCCTCACTTTAAGCCTGCAGTCTTGCTCATATGCGTAATTTGCACTTGAGGGTGAACTTTAAGAGTAATACACCCCCTCCTTGATATGGCTTCTGCCCGTGATGTAGGTGACACTGTAAAACAAAAAAAATTTCTTGAACCGGGCAGATATTGTGGCGAATGAACTAGATCTCCTATTCCCCCCATCATTCAGATCATCTAGATTATCCCAGAAAATTGCGTCACACTCTTTTCAACATTACCTCAGATGGAATATATGTACAACCACACAAAATTTGATCTTTTCAAACTTTAAATTTAACCTTTAGACTACTAGTAATCACACACCCAAAATTTACCATAGCTTCTCTACACAATCAAGCTCATCATGAATTGCAATCGCTTCTATCACGCCTCTCATTCTTCACAGCAACACAAACACATTTCACACCAAACCACAATCATTTTCACCGTTTCCTTTCATCTTTGCTTTAAGCCACAGCGATCAAATCAAATTTCCTTTCTAAATACATCCGTCACCTCTCCATCACCTGTCTCCTCAACATTTATTCCCTCTGACATTCCATTTATACAGATACCATTCATACATTTTCGCGAAAGGATAGAAAGTGCGCATTACTGCGATCACGAAACCTTGTTTTCTTCCCGAAGGGCATGGCCATTTTTAAGGTACGGATTAATCCTGCAAAAATAATGGTAGTAGGCAGCCACCTAACTACCACCTCCCTTAGTCGCCTTCTATGACACGCAGACATACATTGTGGTCAATTTCCTCCTACCACGTAAAATGATAAAGGCATAGGATGCTGTAATGTTGTCTAGAAGAGAGCGTGTGAATATAATTAGGTTATGACTATTGTTGAGAATGATTTGGATATTAACGCAAACGAAAGGCAACCAATTAGGCACGGAATGTCATACATACCATAAGCAAAATGGGTATATATATAGTGACTGGGGGGAAATTATAGTAGATAGTTATATATATAGTATATATCTGTATTCTATGTATATGTATGATATCGATAGATAAAAGTATATATTAATTAGAAATTGTCCCTTAAAAGGATGTTAACCAGATATATATCAAACGTACGAAGCGGATATTTTGTTATTTCGAATGTATATTTCGCGATTTTTGTCTTTATATTTTTTGTTCTAAGTGGGCGTATTGATTGATTACTGTTATAGCGTTGTAATAGAAGTTTATTGATATGAAGACCGTTGATATTGTAAATCTGTTAAACAGATAGGGTAGTATTACCAATCTCTACACGAAATTTGAATGAAGACACAAAACCCTTTGGATATAGAATATGAGTTGTCAGCGCCCTAGAACACCAGAACCTATAGAAAACAAACAGTGACAGCATGACGTCACATAGAAAAAGAGAGAAAATGGTTAGAAGTGAAGAACAGTTTATGAGTATGTTAGTCTTAGAGACTTACACTTAACCATGTTTAAAAGAAGGGTGAAAATGAACCACACAGAGTTGTGAAAACAGTACACCGTACAAGAAAGGATAGGGCCCATATACAGTTGGAGTACCTGTTCCGAAGAAAAATTATCACAACCTAAACCTCCCTTTCCACCATTTGTCCCCTATATTAGCCATTGCAATAAGTTTCCAGATAACTTATTGTTTATCTAAAGTCCAAGTAGATTATATTGCTTACAGATGGAAAAGCGATAGAACAGTTGAATACGAGAATAAAGTGGTAATTTTTTCCTGT
Source organism: Trachelipus rathkii (assembly GCA_015478945.1). NCBI lineage: Eukaryota > Metazoa > Arthropoda > Malacostraca > Isopoda > Trachelipodidae > Trachelipus > Trachelipus rathkii. The sequence continues at coordinate 32,599 of JABUQX010083388.1, read as the reverse complement.
GTGTGTGTGTGTGGGAGAGAGAGAGGAGTTTATGAGAAGAGAAGAGAGGAGAGAGGCCAGACGGAGAGAGAAGAAAAGAGATGAAAGAGATCTGGAGAAAGAGAGAGAGAGAGAGAGAGAGAGAGAGAGAGAGAGAGAGATTCTTAAAACAGCTAAATTTAACATGGTTGAGGCATCCCACCGGGAAATCATCTCCAGATCTGCAGGAATGGAATCATGAAACTAAAGTCGAGAATCAACTTTTCTAGATGTAAAAAGGGAAGAATAATTGAAATGACTGGAGGAATGAAGAGACCAAGTATCAAAATAAGAATGAAGAGGGTTGGATGAGAAGATAAGAAGGTCGTTAATGAAAACTAGAAATAGAGCATTAGGTAAAAACAGAACCATGAAGAACGGCACTATATATATAATTAACGAATTAATTAACGAATTAATTAACGAATTAATTAATTTATTAACGAAGACTTAAATCGCCAAGCCAACAACTGTCGATTCAAAAAGATTTGAAAATAAAACTAGATATTAATGAGCAAAGAAGAGGACAAAGCACGAAGTTACGGAGCTTAGGAAGTGCAACACATGCTAAATTCTTTCAAAAATTTTGGAACTTTATTTTACCTGCTCACACTGCACCTAACATGACCTCCAAATTTCCTACCGAAGCTAAGAAACGAATCAGGATGGCAAGACCAAAATCCCCTGCTCCACCCAACCTTAATAGAGACCAATTAAGGAGTCAGAATATTCGTTTATTGCAAGATAGAGTTACATTGGATAAAATATTAAAATTAATAGTTATAAAATTGTGATCAGAGTTATAAACAGGGGAAGGGTGGGGTGGGGAATACATATTTATAGCTAGAAAGATTTGTGGTCAAAAATGTTCACAAATTATTTAGAACGATCAGGAATACGTGTAGGTTCGTTAATTCCAAACCCATCGGACATCTGGTAAAGTTATAAAACTCCATATCCACCCTAACTCACATTTCAACTAATTACATTACACGCAATTAAGTATAATAACCTTTTATAAGAAGCATTATACAGTATATTAATACTTAATATAAAGTTAACATCGATAATTGCTTTAAATTGCTAATGCTAACTTATAACAACAGGAATGCATTTAACAGCAGGTATTTTGGGTAAAAAGTATAATAAAAAATTGAGAGAGAGAGAGAGGAAAGGCAGCAGATGAGAGAGAGAGAGAAGAGAGTAGAGAGAGAGAAAGAGACGAGAGAGAAGAGAGAGAGAGAGAAGACACGAGAGGAGCGAAGAAGAAGAGAGAGCGAAGAGAGCAGAGATGAGACGAGAGAGAGAACGAGCGAAGACAGAGAGATGAGAGCGGCACAAGACATGAGATGATCGACGAAGATGATAATGAATAGAGGAACACAAATAAAGTAATTCATCCCGCAAAAGAAACACATTTAAATAACTTCTGTCACAGAGAATTTAATAAACTAAGGTCTAGTACAGAATTTAAAGCCCCGGAGTAATTTGTTATGTTTCCTATTAGTTCGAAAATAAGATTTAAAAATTTTTTTTTTGCGGAAAATTCGTGTCCAGGTTTCCCAGGTGGAATTATGACTATTGCAGGATGCGCTGAGTCCGGAAAAGCCCTTGTTTTTTCATCATCTGTTGTTGCGCTACAAACATTTAAGGACTAAACTAATTTCACTCCAAACCCTAACCTGAGATCAAAAATCATTCCTTTTTCCGTTTTTGAGGAAACTTAAAGAGAGAGTGGAAATGTTTAATATATTCTTTCTGGGTACTTATATACCTGATATCATGATAGTCTAAAATGTACATGATGCGTTACGAGTGACACAAAAGTTCAGATCACCGTGCTATAATGATTCACCGCCTCTTCGTGACTCTCGATTTCCTGTGTGTCAACGCAGCTCGATCTGTTGTCTCTCATTATCAGCTACCAGCCGCATTCCGCGCGGCAGACTGCATCCCACCCTCCGTACCTTCTCTCCCTATCTTGACCCAGTCCTGATGGAACCCTCTCTCCCATAGCCCGTCACTGACCGCTTCCAAGGTTTCAGGACAAACCTCTCTCCATAGGTTAGAACAAGGAACATGCATCTTCCATAGACTCATCTATACACATCCCCGAGGTGTTTGGAATTCTTTATCATCGGATGGTGTGCTAGTTTGCTGCACTTCTTGTTCCCCAGGAAAGTTTTCCATTCAACCTGCACAAACGACCTCCAGCCACGGGACTCCGCGCAGAGTGTCATGGCGAGTTTTTTCCGAACGCTTCTTGTCGCCGATGAGCTGCGCCATCTGTAGGGGCCCACATCGAACAATGCCGCCTCAGCCTTCTCTCATATGTCCTCCTGTATACTTCCCCAGGGAAAGCTCGGCACAGGTAGTTGAAGCACCTCCTCCTTCCCCCGAGAGCTGTTTCAGCTGAACTGTTCTATTATACCACTAGCATTGACTACCGTGAGCGTGGAACAACAACTCTCTTCCCGCTTATAACAAGAGCGCTCGCCTCTCTATAACTTTTGCGCCCCATCTATTACTAATCTTGCTCCTCCTTCCGGACCACCTCTTCTTCACTCGAATATGCACTGAGGTCACCTGTTCGATTAGATCCTCTCACCCCCTTGCATCAATGGATGGTCACCCAGGGGCCTTGCGTAGTACCCACGGACAGTCCCGCCTACAAGCCGATAAGCTCACCATCGCTTTACCCAGGTAGACGTATCATGATCATCCATTGAGTGCTCGCCTGATATTAGATTGCTCAGTCCAGCACCTTGACTGCTTCCATATTCTCTTTAATTGTCTCTCGAGTGCCGCCCATAGCAGTCACATTGACGGCGAAACATTCTTCCCTTGTCGCTAATTTGTAGCACAACTCATTCAAGAGCCTTAGCTCAGCCTATGAAAACTTGCCACACTCTCGCAATCCAGTCCCTTATTAGAGGACGCCTCAGATGTACAGGCACAGTTCTTAGCAAGAAATCACCGGCGCAGAACTTCGCTCGCAGTACACCGATTCCTTCCTCTCGCGCAGAAGTTACAAAGCCCATTTGTATCCTCGAATAGCCCCTTCACATGTAAGAAACGTCGACACGCGTCGTTCTACCTCCCTAGCCGAAGATTTCTGTCTTCTCTGCTGATCTGCGAGCCACAAAAGCTCCGCGGAATGTGTTCCTTTCCACAGCGCACTCTGTTCTCTCCACACCAGGCTGTCATTACATCACTAATTGGATCATCCAAGGGCTGCGGCACTCACTGCCTCTATCATACTCTTCATCTAGTAATACTTCCGCTCCCTCTCATATGCACTAGTGTAACCTGTCGCCTCCGTGCGCGCTTCACAGAACCTTCCTGCGCACCGCATTACAGCATAAGACTGGCCAGTTGAGTAGCAACGCTGCCACCACGGCGGCTAATGCAAGTCGACATCCTGTACTCGGTATGGTCCCGATTCTCCCGGTCTGCATCGCCCAGCTAGTATCGAATGGCGGACACGACAGAGTAAACAATCTCACGATTTAATGCTCTACGACCGTCCCCTCCAAACACCATCGCAATCCATCAAACTTCAGTCTCTCAGTCTTCCGCTGCCCTTCTCTCGTCTCATACCGCCGTACCATTCACTTTCTACGCACGTACGCAATGCACACGGTCCCGGCCCAGTTACTTATCTTAGTCACCCACGCTCGAACTATAATAACCCTGTCAAGCGCGCTTCCACAACAGTCTAATGTTCGAGGCCCTCAGCTGTGTTGCAATATTGACCACCTCGTATTCTCCCGCAGAGCGGACAGTACAGTGCCACAGACTCAAACGTTCAGATTATATCCTGCAAGACACCGTTCGACGCTAAGACCTCAGTATGCATATATATACTGCTGAAACAGACGCAAACACAAGCTGTCAACTCTAGTTCATCTTGTATTAAACATTGCAGAAACATACCAATGCACGAAGCAATACCAGTATTCTACTTACTATATGAATAATTCCATACGCGGCTTACTTCCTTCCAGCCAGAACAAATATAGATTTAACTCCAAAAACTCCAGCATAAATTAGAACTAAAGCTGTGTTGTGTTACTCGAGTCCAACTAATAGCCGCTGCTTATTGCGCTCCTCGAGCAGGCAACTCTGTTTTTTCCAAAATTACAGCCATAGGTCCCTCTACCTGACGAGCTATCCACCATATTGAACTTATATCAATATTCGCCTCTCAAAAGCTTCTCACGTCAGCCTAGTGCGCTGATATCTCACAGAAAAGTGATCCTTCCTAAGACAGCCTAAAACCGACAGGTGCATTTGGCGATCATCACACCAACAATAGTAAATCACTAAAGATATGCTCCTGTTGAGAAAACCCCTGACATTTCTCTTCGTGAGGGACTCAAGACCCGACCTGGTTATATCAAACACAACATTAGCTCATTTACTCAACCCCCTTACAACAATTTAACATATACCAGCCTCTTCATGGAAGTTCACGAGAATAACCATATCTTCTGTATCTTCAGCATAATTCCTATATTATAGATTCCACATTTAGCAACACTACTTATCTAAAATACGATTTATAGATGCTACGGACAAAGTAAGAGTCCGATATCAAACGAATACCTTATAAGAGTATAGACCACATTGAAATCGTGAATAGTAACTATGTCAGTCAACGCGCCGCCTCAATATAATTATGTATGAACTATTCGATAACCAATTGATGCAATACCCTGGAACGCACCGTAGACATTCTGATCCTCCGCTTTCACTCATATCTACCCAAGCCGGGTGACCCCCCACTTCCTCAGCACTCATAGCTGCGGCGTCAGTTATAAAAGACTAGTTAAGCAATACGTAGTCATCTGTACATTGCAAATCTCTTCGCAATTATCTAAGACCACAGAATCCCTGTTTCGGTGGCACTAGAACACAAGTCGACTTGCATCTCCCGCATGAACAGCGGTCGCCTCTCAAACTACATCTTCGATCCCAGCCGTACTCCACTAACCGAAAGTCCGATTTCGCTTAGATTTTAATAATACAGATAAATATTGGTATAATTCCATAATATAAATATAAGTATTATAACCAACTATTAATACTTAATTATATTAACATAATAAACACCTCGATTCCAGTAAACACATGATCTTCAATACTATTATTAATCACCAACCGATACGCGCGCCATTTCACTCTCCCATCATATGTCCTACATTACTCACATTCTCTTTGCATCACTATACTATATATATTTTATAAGACCACCATCATTGCGATTCCTATTAATACTCATTAACGAGTGGCCTTCATCAATTATCTAACTAAACTTAGCTTGAATCTATCCATCTTACGTAATCTTATGAATGGGAACAGAAATGGAAACATACACCGCGGCTGAGAAATCATTGCATACACACTTAATTCCCCGTGACATACATAACTGAGTCCCTCATAATTCTGTATTCAACAATTATAAAGGCGCTTAATAAAAAGAGAGCGCCGACTTATTAAGAAATTAGACAGCATTATGATCCCTGGGCTCATTTACTCTTATCCAAATACTGCTCCTATTCGCTGTACGAGACGAATCTATGGAGCGAAGATTAAGGGACTACAGTCGAAAAATATAACTGATGAAGGCAGCATGGTTCTCGACCGGAAAGATCGACAATTAGTAGAAGAGGAAGATATGTGTGAAATGACATGCAATAACCGGAAAGCTATTATTGGCAAATTCTACTCGATTGTAAGCACAAGGAACGCTATGTTATCAATACGCCAACTGCATCTCGCTGAGCGCGAGCGGAGATGTGTGACCGCATCTTCGGCGAAAAGTGATCAACCATAGGGACTGCCAACACTTAACACTCTTATAAAACTATACCAAACAGCCGCCAGTATCGAGCTGGAACACAACGTTGACAAGAGAAAACAAGTAGGATGATAGGTACCCTATGGAGCGTTGTTGAAACGGGAAAACAACAGATACAAAACAGTGAAGGTTACTTTATCCCCCAAATATTTTGTCATAACGGTTATGGTACGTTACGTCGCAACAGGTCCCGTACCACGGTTTCACAGAGCAAAGATTGAGAAATAGAGAATCATTGACTACCAACCGAAGGATATCTGGCGTTAGCTCCGGAGTCCTATGAGAGCAGAGGTTCCCTCCTTAGTCGGTTATCGACGATCGGTATATTTGAGCACCCGATGCACGTTCAAAATGCAATAAGAGGAAGACGCGAGTTAATGATGTTAGATATGTCAGGAGGAGTTCAATATAGAATCTTGAAGTAAGCATAGCAATCATACTCACAACAGACGGACCCATATTCAACTATTCTCACGATAACCAGGCATCGGTCCTAAATACCAAAACAAAGCTTCAACAATAAATGAAATAACATTGCATTGTTGAATGACACATATTCTAGCATTGATATTGGCGGCGGGCTGGCCGTATCAGATACACTAAGCTGAGGAGGAACATATGACTGGCGCAGTTCTCGCGAGGCCTTGTCGTTGGGATGCAGTGAAGTGTCATTCTGACTGGTGGAACGAGCAGACTTATGTGTGGATGCAGAATGAGCCAATATCATTCTTGTGCCCAATAACGGTATTAATGAGCTGGCCATGCCGCGAGGCAAGCACGAGGAAAATGGGAAAGCCAGTGAGGTGACTCCGGTGGAGAGATAGTTGAAAGCAGCAGCTGAAACGAGCGAGCGGAACAATAACCATGACCCCTACTGGAGGGGAACAGGATGTGTTACAGTCATGACATCATAGCGCGCGACTAGAACCTCTTCGTAGCACAGACCAGTCTCCATCGAGTGTCAACTACCGCCGTTACAGCAGATGACTGTACGCAAAATGGAAAAAAGTATCCTCAACATATACATACTAATTAACCGGTCTACTCATATTATCGAAATCTTATATCAACCTTATACAAATATCATATATCTACACATTAACATTCCATATCTCCTTATAATATATACTAAATCTACCTCACTAATCACTACATATATTATATACAAGTAATTAATATATATATTATACTATATTCACATCAATTACTCCCCACCTACATCACGAACAGAGCGCACCTTTCAAAGGCCTAATTACTCAGGGGCCAATAAAAAATTGCAAAATAAAATCCAACCCAAAAGTTGCAGATAAATCGATATGCGCGAAAAGAACCAATACAATACTAACAACTCTAAATCTGGAAAGAGCTAAAACCCACCCCTGCTCCCTCTGCATATATCGCAATCTACCCTTCAGATGGTCGCAGCTTAGCCGCTTCGGGACTATTATAGAGAACATCTTGAATATCTCAGGGAAGTATAGAAGAAACTGGCAAGGAGATACACAACAACACATGAGCTTGCGCAAAAAGAAGTGCAATCTTCCACCACAAACCGATCTGATCTGACCATTTGAGGTCTCATTTCACACCCAATTCATCATTCTCTGACGAACATAATGGCACCCTACTGTGTTTTACCAGACGGTACACGCGATACTACGTAGGCAACTCAGCTAAGAGATATAGCGAGACAGGTCACTTTCTCCTCGAGCCACCGCCGTCGGCTCACACATCACCTAATAGAACAAGAGATACAGGCCACACCCCACGCGCCAGAAAAGCATAAGGTAGGTCAAGGGAGTCAGAATAAGTATTCGTGAAACCGTTTATAAGCCTCGTTGACCTTCGCCTCAATAGCCTCAATCCCAAAAATGAGGCGCATGACAACCCAGGATCACCCCCAAATTTGAGAAACAGACCTACCTTCCCCAACATACAGGGCGAATAAAGGCGAGGACCCCCCTCCTATTTAAACATATACACTCGATATCTGAGCAGAAGAATAAAATTGAACATGATAGTTCCCATGCTATTCTTGAGGCCCAATTTTAGCCAACGCACCCTGTGACAGATGAGTCTCCCAAGACTAATTCACCTATTTTATATAAGTCCAAGAATCGTTTATGTTATCTACAGATGACCACATTAGAAGCCGTATCGAAGAACGATAGAAGTGGAAAGTGTTTCTACTGAGAGGGGAGATATGAAGAAGTTGAGCTTTTCAAAAGAGTTGAATCTATCACAAGATTCGCAGGCATTACCAACCGAGACAATCCGACCAATCTGCACTTAACGAATTGAATTCTGAAAGCTGTATCAGAGCACTCTAGATGCAAACGAGATCGCACGAAATTGAAGATGAGTGGATAGAATGAAGTTACGTCACTGCACTAGCATGACCAAATACCATGACATACCTAATCTACAATATTTCACCCGCTAATATATATATATATAACTAATACTATATATATTATATTATATCTAAGTTAATATATATACCTATAATACTACCTTACATATCGACTCTGTAGCCTTATATATAATAATATATCATATACTATTTAGAAGCAAATAAAATGAAAAACAATATACATAGATACTAGATATATTAGCTAATCCTATTATATATTATTATAATATCATCTGTACCTCTCTCACCATGCTTATCGTGATTGTGAAGTCTACTTCTTTGCGTACCCCCAAAGTATCACTTTGCGTAACCCCACTGGTTGGAGACCACTGCTCTAGAACACCAGAACCTATAGAAAACAAGTTTTAACATAAAGTGCACTTACACACTCGAATTAATTAATGTATGAATTGAAAAGGGTTTATTATGAATCGTTTATTTCATTGACTCCTATTATAGAGAAACCTTTTCTTAATTTGAGGATTAAATTAATATAATTATAAGATTTGTGATCAGAATTTAAACAGAGGAGGTGGGGGAAGTACTAACCTCAACCTCTACATTAATTATACAATTCAACAACCCAGTTGTTAAAATCTATAAGCGAACTCTCGAAATCACAGCTGCGCCGGATTGCCACTGTCAATGCCGACATGGGAACTATCGTCGGATTACCTAATTCTCACTACTATATCATCCTCTCTCACTGTACATAACAACATACAAATTTTATAGATAACACCATTCCCTATTTAAATAAATATAATACAGAACGAAAAACAGCGACCGACGCACTGCCGTGAAAAAAGTAAGACAGGCTATCAACGGAGTCGCAATAACGGTTGAAGAAAGCTGCTGAAGTCATGAAAATTATCTCTTCTGCCGGCCTCCGGACATTGCACCCAATTCTCTAAATATACCCGACTCTGACATCCACCAAATGTTTAAACAATACTTCATAAGGATAAGACCCTTATATATTTAAAATATGCTGGTCCATATCCGGCTGCCCTCTCCTTTATTTTGTGAGAAATTTTTTTTTGCTCTGGCACCACTCAAAAACATTTTGGTTCTGGCTCCGTAACCCTGCATTGCAAACTAAATAACTCATTTAGAATCCGCAATCCCCAAACTGGCTGTATTAGATCAAATTCACTTTACAAAATACGTTATAAATTTTAACTAGACACTCAACGGAATATTTTACTAAGATGTTAAGTAATTTTATCGCGATCTCACAAACTTGCTCTCTAACTGACTATGAGACAAAATCAATTAAAAAAAAGAAATACATTCTCTTAGTCCTTTTCATTCTTACACTGATTCTGACACTTGATTGGACATTCTCATTTCCTTCTTACAAGTAAAGCAAAAGTTCACTTAAACGTTCTAAGCTAAATGTTTTAAAAAATTTCAGCTATTTTTAACCGAAGCTTCCCAAAACAAGTTATCACTTATGTCTTCTAACAAGTTTCTTCTTCGGAAAATGGTTTTTCCAAGCGCTCTTTCGCAGTCTTTCTTCCTCACCCATCCCATCATTTGTCTGTCCTTGTATAGAGTCAGGAATTTCTACATATCTGCGGTGGTTCCACCAAAGTACCTACTGATAAAGTGTGGTCTAGGACTTGTCAACTCCTTACTCTCCTACTCCTTAACTAAACTCCTCTCCAATATGCTAATCCCATTGAAGCTGCTTACAAAACCACTCTCCTACTATGTATATTACAATCTAGGAACGTGTACATTGCTCTTGAGTTATCGTAGAAATTACCTCCTTCTTTAAAACGAGATTCCGGACTCGCAATTCTCATGAGGCAGATCTCATTCTTTCCTCTTGCCCAGAACTTCTGACCCAGATCTTAACGTGCTACTGCTCAATCTTACATGTACTCCCACTGGAAAAATCTGGAACACATACATAAAAATTATCTAAATTTCCAACCACCTTTGATTTGCTACAATTCTCAGGTCTGCTTATCTGAGCCACTCACAGGAGACCACTATTTCCAATTTTTACAAAATCTGATGCCAATTTGCTAAGCCCCCGGCTTTTACAAACCTGGGGCAAATACCTATAATATATAGATAATACATAATATATTACTATTAGATTATTATATGAATACCTATATTAGCTATATAATTATACGTAGATACATCTAATAGCTTATACTATACTATAATGGCAAAAGTTGTAGAAACTGACTTACTGTACGGAGGTGAGGACTATAGCAACCACCTCACAAGGATAGCCTAAAAACCAGAACCTTCTCTCAAGTTCCTGATCACAAAGATCGGGATAATAATGAAAATCAATTTGATTAAGTTAGGTCAGGTTAATCTAGGTTAGAGTTAGGTCTCAGGCATAAATGATCCATATAGGTTAGGTCGTTCCCCGCTCTTGTTTGTCTCTCCCTTTATATATACTATATATAATAATAAGCATACTATAGTAATATATATTATATCACTCTATAATATATACTACTATTATAACATATATATATATAATATAAACTTATCTTTTCGTTTACTATAACACTTACAATGGGCAAAAAAAAAACTCTTCCATAATATCTAAGCAAAATTAAATGCGCAACTTAAATTCATCGAAGACCGAGATAAATGCTCAGATGTGTACCTGCTACTTTGAATGTAAAAAGGTTTGAAAAAGAGCATAAACCATCTGAAGAATTCCTCCCTCCCAAATATAACTTGAACTAATCCCTAAAAAGTTATTTACTTTAGGATTTTATATTCAATTTCTTATCCAAGGAAATAAAGAATTAAAAATTACTTAATAAAAATATTGTTACTCCTTTGAATTATAATTTCTTTCTTCAAAAATTAGAGTTAACCAAATTCTTCCTTCCACTTCTTCAACTTTCTTACGATCTAAAGATACACTCATAATTTAGGAACTTATTACCATTATGCCTTGCTCCATGTACAGCGCACTTGATCGGTATATACAAACTATTATATTGTATTAACCTAGACTTTTTAGTAAGACTTAAAGCCTTAATAATATAACAAAAAACAAAAAAAAATGTCTGTTAAACAAACAACCCGCTGGACCCGTGCGAGAGCGACCGTGCAGTCAGAAACGAGCACGCTTCGTTAGTCCAATAACGAAGAAATACAAGCAAAAAAGGTGTACATTACTGCGCCACAATACGAGGTGCCAGCATAATGGAGACTTGAGAGCAGCTAACTGATTAATCGAATAACCCATTCAACCAGCACGCTGTTTTAAGTGAGAGCTGTGTAAAGTGAACAACCACCAAATAAGGAAGCATATTCCCATACAGGCAATGACACCCAACTCATAAAGAGGCAAGTAGAACTGGCCTCCGTCTCCGTTGCAGTTGTGAAAGAAATTCCAAAGCGCTCAGAACACCCAACCTCTCTGAGAAGCTTCTTTAGAAAGGCATTAAGCTATTCATTCCCATATTATAAAGTCACGAAAAAAGGAACGCACCAGAATATTCGAGACAGACGAAGATTTGATATGTGGTTTCTCGAAGAAATCTGTTGGCAGTCTGCCCTGTGGAAGATTATGTCTCGAGTCCAGCATCGTATCGATAGAAGACGACACTTGAGTATTAGCGAATCTGAAACACACACAAGCTCATCCTCACAAGAGCCCAATTAGAAATCAACGAAAAATAGGATCAGAAGGTTAGTTTCTCTAAAGCGACCCTCTAGGTAGCACAAGCCACCAACCTGCTCTCTTCGATGTCAACTATGTTCAATAATGAAAATATGAGACGACGATTTGAAGGATGAGATCTGTCGCCCAATCCGACGATCCGAATGTGCATACGTGCAAAGTACCAATACAGCTACGAAAGATGATCTGATTAATGCAAAAGTAACGAATAAGACGTTCCAGCCGGTGCATAGACCAAATCCCTTATGAGCGAACACCTCACTTAAAATCAGAGATTTAACAATCGTACGAACTATACTGTATGGTCGCTCTACATACTATCTAGTATACTGCCTTCTAGCATTCACACGTCTCCATCAGATACAATAACTCGAGAGTCATAGTCATAGAGCAGAGCACCAACTAATACCCAAAGTGAAAGTGTATAGAAATCCCAGGCCTTGTTGCCGAGACTCTATTCGAAGCCTTCGATACTAGAAGCCACAGCCAAAAAAATTCACCGATAATGCCGAGAGCGGAGCAACCAAGAAACAAACGCAGGAAGAGATCGCCGGCTAGAAGCCTTCTTACAAACCATTAACTGGCATCAGAATAATTGATAGAATGACATTGTTGACAAAACTTCCTTGTTAATTAATCATATTCGAGATAACTTAGAAACGAGAGAAAGTTAAACAGACTAGGACTGATAGCTCTGTGCGACGGTTGAGAACTGTCCAATTTTAACCGCACAGGCTGAATTAGCTCACGTTTTCAGCAAGAAGGATGGTCGAAGCAAAGACAGATACGAGAATAAGTCTCTAACCCAAGGCAGGTACGACACACAGTCATTGGAGGGCAACACAAAGAATACCACTCAAACGTTCGCGTATCTTCAGTTTAAGCTCATGGAGAGCGAGAAAATAACATTTTAAAATGAACATATATATCAATTGGATTAAATCAAAGTTCATCGCAAAAAAGAAGAGAATATCTCCTAAATACTCTCAGGGGAATTAAAGCAAAGTTTGAGCGAAAAGCTCAGTTTGGACAAAGGTAAAGGAATGACCATCAAAAGATACAGAGGAGGAAACAGAGCGGATGAATCAAAGTTAGAGTTAACATTTTTAAAAAAATACCAAAAAGGAATAGATGACGAAGGATCAGAAAGATTTTGCGTGTGACGGAGAATAGATTTTGCGCGAATTCGAACAGGATGAGCCAACCTCTTATAAGAAGCTTGTGTTAGATTTCATAGAGTTTAAAGAACGGTAGTATTTCCCGAAGGCAGCATCCCTGTGGCGAATAGCACAAGAGCAAGCAGAGTTAAACAAGTATTCGTTAGGCTTAGTTGAAGAGAAAGAAATGATAATATAACGCCCCCATTCCAAGAAATCAACCCCGCAAGTAATGCGTTGAGCACACTCCAAGGAACCTCTCCCAGGGAAGCAGTAGTCATTCTACTGGAAATCAAAGAAGTATGACCGCGTGTCCGCCGTAGGCGGGGGTCTTTCCTGCTGAAGACTTGAAGAGATAGAACAGGATACAGAGATAAAAAAGCGATCAGAGGAACCCATACGAGGAAATGAGATTATCACAGAATATCGGAGCGATTAGAGGCTTAGGAAAAGGGCTTGAAATATGGTGTCATCTCTAAGCAATCCGAAGACTGAGTTAGGGAGCTCACCAAAATCAAGCTTCCAACCGTTAGAAGCAGCGTACAAATCTAATACCACTTACGGCGACTCGTCGCAAGGCACAAACGCCTTCGACACTCTATGACCGGACTACTGTGAGTACTATAGACCCCGAGTAAACACAACTTCATTTTTTACCGGAGTCTGTCGATCCATACATAGAGAGCGACGCAAGAAAAAGAACTCTTCTCTATAACAGCAAGAATTCATTAAAAACTTTCTCTTAAAATTTTAGAACAGTCAATGCCTCTGCACCATCGTCAGCCAATAAACTATCCTAGATAGTTCAGAGATGATGTTCAATATTGCGATAGATATGACAATACTGGACACACTCAGTTTAATTAACCACATATAATAATCCCAGTTCTTCAATATCACTAGTTCAATCTAGCTTAATATATATATTATAATATATATATATATAAAAATAATATATATATATAATAAATATACTATATATTATATATATATATATGTATATATATTATATATATAAAAGTAGTATCAGGACAGTTTGAACGATGACACCGATTTCTCAAAAAGTATAAGAGATATCGCTTTCAAACTTGGAATATATTCTATTAGGTGTTTTAATGATCACACGCAAATTAAGGCTCTAGAGATATATGGGTACCTCCCCCGTGAGGAACCAAATAGTGGCTACGCCCTTGTTGTGTGTTCCGAGCGCGAGGAGATTAGGCCTAAGGGCAAGTTCGGATCGACCGACCACCTGTAGATAGAGAAAACCTTTTCTTTTAATTTGAGGATTAAATTAATTTATTATAAGATTGTGATCAGAATTAATTAACAACAGAGGAGGGGTGGGGGAAGTACTAACTAACCTCATTAGATTAATATACAAATTCCAACATTCTCATTGTTTAATGATATAAGAATGAGAATACAGTTGCGGATGCGAATGCGGATAGGTCGGTAGCTTAATTATATCTTCCTCTTCTACTTGGTTATTACAAAATAAATTATAATGAAAATTTATTTACATATATAATTTAATTACACACGAACGAAAATCCAGCTGCATCCTTACCCGCTCCTGAAAAATGTACAGGCTTTATCGCGTTCGAAATACGTTGAAGAAAATCTGCGGAGCATGAAATTTTTTTTGCCGGTTCCGACCTTGGCACAATTTTAAAATACCCGACTCTGAATCCACAATTTTAAAATTTTCCGGCTCCGGCTACATCATTTTAAAATATGCTGCTCCGTATCTGGCTGACCTCTCCTTCATTTTGTGAGGAATTTTTTTTTTGCTCTGACACCGCTCAAAAACATTTTGGCTCCGGCTCCGTAGCCCTGCATTGAAATAAATGACGGCATTTAAATCCGCATACCTCAAATTGAGAAAGAATGCTTTGAGCCTTTTCAGAGTAGAGAAATAGTTTTGTGGAGTGAGATTGTGCGAGTGAGATAAGATGTTAAAATCCTTAACAATCCAGACATGACTTTATAGATCAAATTCATTTACAAAATTCGTAAAATTTTTAATAGAACTAAATGGAATGTAATTTTACTAACCAACTCGTCAACGGCAAGACATGATTTATCGCCGCCCCTCACCAAACTTAGCCCGCGATACCTGGATATAAAGCACAAATACATTAATAAAAAAGAAGGAATGTAACCATTGCGCCTCTTCTATTTCTTTACATAATCTACCGTATACCATCGTGGGCATTCTCATATTCTTCTCGATCTAACAGATGAGCAAAGCAGAAACTTGCTACTTGCCAACTTTCAAACATGTTAAAAGATATTTAACCGAAAATCATTTCAAAACAATAAGTATTACATTTCAATATGATTAAAAGCATTAGAAATCTTAATTAAAATTTAAACCAATTGGCTCTCGTGATGACGGAGATTTGAAGCTTTGAAGAACGGTTTCAATATCTTGATCCATCTTAAGCTAATTTTTTCTTTTTTTTTGTTAAGCCTCTTCTGTGTCAATATATTACTATATGATATTATATATATATAATATATATAATATTATATATAATAAGATAATATATATATAATATTATATATCATATATATCATTATATACTATATACATATAAATATATTAAATATATAAATATAACTCGTTAATATACAACTACTATACCTATATATATAATGTCGACAGACATAAAATGAATATCACATACTATAGTTTACTCGGTCTATAATAAATATACCTAATAAAAATGTACATACTGTATGCATGACTATATATATATACTATATATATAAATAATAAATTATCATAATTATTATACGTATATATTAATAATATATACCCCCTAAAAATATCAATATACATCTATAGTACTATCAGCTCATACTACGTACTGCTACTCTACTTAATGTATGTGTGGCTCACACATGAAACAATAATTACCTTCCGCTATTATAACTACAATATAACCACGAAGTTTTCAAAATCACCAATTTTGAAAATTAGTCTCTGACCAACATATAAATTGATAAAGTGTATATTGCTATTTTGTATATATGAAAAAGTATGGAAAGTCCTAAAAGCACGTTTGAATAAATTCTTCCGCCTCCTCAGAGCATATTTCCAATCTCGAAGGAACCGTAAATCACTTCTAATACAATGTTTAATCCTACGCTTAACATTTTCTTATATGGCCAAGTGTCTAAAATTTACAATGAAGAAAATAATTAAATACATCTCACTGAGTGAGTTATAATATTTTAACTCTTACTTTGATATTTATTAATTTTTTTTAAACTTGAGTTACTAAATTCCCTACCACTATATTAAATTACCGTATCTAACTATATCAAGATATCACGAATATATACACGCCACTTTATATGCTACATAAAACATTGTGAAAACAAATCACAATAAAAAAACCAGTTTGACGTATGTTCGATTAAGTAGCACTTTTTACTTAAGACCTTTTCTGATTAAAACAATTCAACATATAACCTCACATTCTCACTATCAACCTCCCCACCCCCAAAAAAAAAATGCTTTTTATAAAAGAATGGTTTAAACAAACAACCCTGGACAGAGAGGAGAGTCAGAAGAGCATGCCTTGAAAGCGAATAGTAAAAGGAGTAATGAGGCAGCCACAATTCGACGGTCAACAATGAACTGAAGATCTAGTTCGATAAAAACGAAAATCCTAAACCACCTTTAAGAAGAGCTGTGTAATGTTAAGCCACCCACTAAATGACTAAGCTATCCCCACTACAGGCGAATACACACCCTAACAAGAGCAAACAAAGTTGTGGCGTGAAGGAATTTCGAAAGGGCACCTCTGAATACACTAGCCTGTTTAAAGTTTTTTAGTGAGATAGATAACGATATTTTGTGAAAGAATGTCGACAGTAGAGTATGAAGGAATGAGTATTGAGAATTGAAAACAAACCTTGCTTCAATAAGCCCCAATAGAAATTCCCGAAAAAGGTCAGGGTTAGTTATCCTGCAGCATCTAAACAGATCACCAGTTCCCTCCCATATCCTACAAGCACACCACAGCCATCCCTCTGCAACAATAGCTACTTAACTCCGTGCTTCTACTACGATTTTAGCTCAAACCCAGTACTGAGAGTATGACACGTGTCACGTCGGAAGCGTACTCTGGGTCAGAACCTCGTTCGCGCTAGCTTCTTAGCATAGACTAGCTGATAGGCATCCATCACTCCAGTCGAAAGACCTGAACTGAGTACAGTGAATTAGAATCATCAAGGAACTAACTATCATACTCCATCAAGATAACCCAGCTAGCGAATCAGAACTCATTATCATTCTCTGACAACTTACAGCCCCGCCACCCGAGGACATCACCACAATAGAACCGACTTTGCTGCAAATTGAGGATAGAAACACTAAAGTCAATAGAGTAGTTTCAATCAGAATGTTTCAAATCACCTGATGTATCCTGAGTTGGAGGCTAAGAAAGATGATGTTCAAGTAAATGAAACTTAATCTCCAAACCGAAGCGTTGCAGAAAGTTTATCAATAGAAAGAACGACAGTGCATCCGAACAGACGTTAATTTCTGACGTCACCATAAACCCCTACTACTGGAGCGTCAACATGCCAAGTGCGTGGTGAGGGAGAGAGTGATGAGGGACTATTTTTGAAAGCCGCCCCTCAAGGCTTCTCCGAGCGCTAATGCGTATAGTTTCATGTTCTATTTTTTTTCCGTAACACTTAAGTATCTCACTGTAATAGCAGTCTAGGCTCGCCTTCAGCATGGGACCACTCGATCCGACAAGATGAATTGCCTACTCCAGGTGCAAGATCAACAAGAATCTTTCATGCATATAGCCGCATAGAAGACCCGCACAACGCCATTGGCCACCGTCAGTATTGGTATGTACCCTAACCATCCATATCCATCCTAAAAGGGCTAACTCGTCACACCGCCGAGCGCTGCTTCCTCCCCTCTTACTATATATATAATAAATATATTTACCCTATAACTATAGAATAGATAGAATTATACACAAATATCCTATACTATAATATATTATTATATCTCTTACTAATTATATATTGATGATAATACTGTTAAATTTCTAATATTGATATAAACTATATATATATATATACGTAACTATAATATATATATATATTATATGTTAAAAAAAAAAAAAAAAAAAAAAAAAAAAAACTAGACATTCGCCATTACTTTGGTTGAGAACTACCTTAATTTTAAACAAAGAAATGACAAAAATCATATGGAAAATGCCAGTATTCTAGATAATCCTGCGGAAGGGATGAACAAATTTTTTCCATTAGCCTTAGCTAATATCTCGTATCTATCATGTGATTTTGCCATTTGTTTGTTTAAAATTAATCGGTTTGAAAAAAACAAAACAATAACTCTTAAAAATTTTACTAGCTTTATTTATATATATATATATTATATATATAATATATAAGTAAATAACTATACTAAGTATAATCATACATCATACTATATCATTATATACTTACTAAATATCAGCAATATATATAACGCCGTATTCACGAATTATATTATTATATATATACTATAAATACTCACGTACCTACTCATACTAATACCGTATACACAACTCTCTGATAGTAAGAACGTCACTCTATACTACCATTCACTATACTTAGTATAGCCTACATACTACTCTACTATATTTAGTTAGACTAAACTCAGACGTATAAATATAACTCTCATAACTCCAACTACTAATATTATATCTTAATATAATATATACTAAATCATACAACTATCTACTATTACGACTACTTGAATCATACTATCTATTTACACTATACTAGTACGATAAGTAATTAATATCTAGTATATTTACTCCCCGAAGTACACATTAATAATACTATATAAACTCATACTAAACGCTCATAATACCAGACTTTGAACTATAACATAATATATATATATTAATAAATGCGGACCTCGTCTCTATTGCGAGAAGCCATGAACCACTCCCATCTGTTGCCAATTCTTTCAATTATACTACTTATATATCTAACCTTATTTATAATTAATACACATTATATACTTAAATATATATATAACATCATATAATATATATATACACTATAGCTACTATAACCTAGTACAGCTCAAACCCCGACACCCACACAGCCTATATACAACTAATAAAGTCATAACACTCATAGCTCTCTATAAATTACTCACATACACACCTTATCATATTAATCTCTATTATAACATCTAATAATCATACATATCATTATGTTATAGTAGTCAAGAAATATTTAATAACCGACTCAATTACAATAAAAATCTTCTCAGAATAACATTCGGCCTCATCACAATGAACTATCATCAAACGCGACTCTCCACTCACATTCACTATCTCGTCCACCTATTATCATCTTTCTCCAATTTAATTTTTGTTCCCTTGTCGCCGTTTAGCATCATAGCAACCCGCATCACCGATGCGCCGGCGCGCGCTTCCCGCACCCACACACACACACACCACCACTACCAACCACACAACACACACACACTACACCATCATCCACACTCACACCACACAACACGACACATCCTAACTCACCACAACCTACACACACACGCAATAGTAATAATGATATATATATAAATATATATATTTATTAGTCTCCTAAACACATTACCTACTATCTACGCTGTATACTTCTATATACACTATATAATATTTATCATACTACATAATAAAAACAATCATATGCGATATCACATACAACTTATATCTCGAGCATATACTACTATCTCATTAGTCACAGCCTCTACACTCATAACACCACTCCTTACTAATCATCCACCTCTGCCTAATCATAGCGCCCACGCTGTACGTTGCCAATCTTCATTAGGCACAAGAACCATCTGTAAATCGCAATTTTTGCGAAAGGTAATTTGCTATAACTTTATTTTATCATCGACTACCATGCAGCTGATCGAAATGAAAATCGCTGATCACCTGAACTAGATCTAAAAAATTTCAGACTTCTAGGTATTCCAATAAATCTCAAATTTGTTTTACATGTACCAAAATCAGCAAAGGCCACTCCCATGCTCATCACTAATTCAACAAACTTCTACTCACTTCTTATATTTCGCTGATCTCAATCCGTAGCCTTTAGTGTTAAGAGTACAACTATTTCTCTGTCTGTGCCCATATATCCTAATAAACAAATTGCGCTGTCTTTTAAACTACAAAGAAAATTTCGTGGCATTTCTAGTAATTGAGATGAGAAATTGCTTGGAATGTCCAAGTAAAAGTTATAGCATTATTCCTCCAAACCAATACCAAAAGTTTAAAAAAAAAAAAAAAAAAAAAAAAAAAAAAAAAAAAAAAATTCTTGGAATTAATTATTTAAACCAATAATTTTTTTAGATTTGAATAATTGCTATAACTTATTTACTAATATTCATCATAAATATGTCAGATTTTCTTAGTAGATAGAATTGGATGGCTACATATCATTTATTTAAAATAGTTTTGTAAATGAAATCGTTTGACATTTTGACATGTGACAAAAACTATAAAAAAAAGGGTTGGGTATACATAAAAAAATGTTCTAAATAAAAGATGAATAACTTTCCCCGATTCTATCAACTATGAAAATTTCATATTGATTTGATGTATTAATTTTTATTAAAATAATTTTTAATTTATTAAAAAATTAAATTTTTTTTTGGCACACAGTTTAACTAAAATACAAACGAATAGATGTACAGAAAAACGCTCGAAATAAAAGCTATAAAACTAGTCCAATGATGCATCTTACTTATTATTCGCGTAGGTTGGAGGAAAATTGTTATTGCAAAATTAACTTTTTGTGATTTCTGTCAATGTTTGCATATTGCAAAATTGAGCCATATTTGAAGGATAGACAATATGTCTGTATAAACATTAATAATCTTGTGAACGGTCTCAAAATTCTCGAATCCCCTAACTTTGATGTTCTATGGGTGAAAATTTGTCATCATACTACTGTAATATTCATGTAATTATGCAACTGCTCTCCCAATGAAACAGATTTTCCGACTTTCTTTCATAAGCTCATCACTTCTCACAAAACTGTTGCATATTCTTAACCAAATGTTGGGGTATTCTATTTAAGGAATTTTAATGCACTAAACTCTAAGTGGTTTGTCTCACCTTATATTGTAATCCAGGTTTGGAGGAATTCGTATCAATCAGCTTTCTTAATGATCTGAATCAATTTATCAGGGGACTTATACATTTTCCTGATTGACTCATCCATTTCTAACAGATTCTTGACCTATGCTTCACCATTAATTCTTCTCGCCAAAACTACGCCACCTCTTCTCCTCCTGGTAAAACTGATTATAATCTTATCTCTTTATTGCAATGCTTTCTCTCCAACAGCTCCATCCAACCCTAGGCGAATCTTTTGACACATTAACCAAGTTGACTGCTGAGCATTGCGTTGCTTCTACGCAAATGATCTCTGGAATAACTGACTTGATTCTAATCGAACTCTGGATCTACCAAAAAGGTGGAGGTGCAGTTGCTGATGGAATAAGCAGATTTATTCCTTCTTCGACTAAATCTTTCTCTCCTCAAAATCCATCCTTTAATCATTCTTGTTCTTGTTATTTAAAGATAAAGCATGTCGGGGACAGAACTGTTCTTGCAAATTTTATTCAGCTAAGATCTGATTATAAAACCAATAAGCTTGGCCATCATTTTAAGTGAATGGTTCCCGTGAGTGTGGGGAATTAGCAGCTTTCCTCGCTTTTCCCTATTCTTGGTGGAGGAGACCTCTAAGAAGTTCCTTCTTAGGATTTGCATGAAGAATCTAATCCGAGACTATCACCACGCGAACAGATCGCTTTACTGCTTGAGTCATAGCGGCATAAATATGTGTATAAGATTCTGATATCTTTAAAAGTTGATTGAGAACCTAACACAGGCGTGTTAGTAGTGATATGTTATGAGCTTTGAAATATATACAATTAATAATATATATAATATATATATATATATAAATTATACTATATATATATTATATATATATATTATCTATACTACACTATATATATATATATATAATATTATATTATATAATATATATATATATATATCTCTATATAATATATATATACTAAATTATATATATATGTATCTATATATATAGTTATAGAACATCTAATTTATATATATATAATAAATTTAACTTATTTTATAATATTAATATATATTATATATATATATATATATATATAGTATATTATATATAGTATATATATATACTACTAATATATATATATATATATATATTCTCTGTGGTCTCAATACTAGAACTTTCCATCAATTTTGGAAGTACAAATATGTCCAACTGATTCAGAAAAAAGGTACTTGCTCTGGACCTTCTAGCTATCGTCTGTTGTCTCTCACTTATGTGCTCTATAATATCTTTGAAACCATCTTCACCTCTCATTTCTTGGATCATCTGAAATCTCACTTCCTTCTTTCCAATCATATAACCAGTATAGTTTTCGATGCTAGGGGTGAACCGAAGATATACCTTCTTATTTCATTATATTATATGTTCTTCTGACCTTATGGACTCTGGGGGAGTCCTTTATGGCGACGCTTAACACATCCAAGGATACTTCCCTTAATAGCATTTCCAGCTGCTCTAAAAGTTCTTTCCTTTGGGTTTTCTTATTTTCTTTGCATTTTCATGTCTAGCTTTTTTTTAAATCTTTCTTGAGCATCCGTTAAAGATGGGGTGAATTCAAATTCCTTCCTTTTAAAAAGTGGTGTTCCTTAAGGTTATTATTTCCTACTCTCTTCCTACTAATTTTTAAATAACAACCTAATCAGATGATCATCTAACTTGACATTCTAATTTTTAACCTTTATCAAATAATTCCTTCTTTTGCATCTAGACTTGCCTATTGCCTTAATATTTCAGATTGTATTCTTGCTTATCTGGATAAAATTTTCCGATACGGTCGCCTCAACATTGTGAAATTCAGATCTTAAAAAATTGGCCTCTATAACTCTCCTTCTCAAAAACACCTTCTAAAATTTCTTCCTGTTGACAATACAAACATCCTTGGCCTAAACATATACAAAAAAACTACTTGAAAACCTCAAATCTTAACAGTTGTTGGGAAGATTTAAAAAAAAATGAAAATTCTGCTTAGCCTGAGAGATATTTTTCTCTTCTCAGTTACTCCAACTATACTTGTATAAATTATCGCTTTCATATCAGGAGAAGGTTCTCCAGTTTTACTTATCTTTTGGTTAATGTCGAGTCAAAGTTCAAAAGTCTTATAAACTATTCTGTAATTTTTATTTCACTCGACACATTATTTATCTCCTTTCTATAAATATGATAGCTGCAAATGTTCGAGGGAGATGACTACTGTACACCACTAACTTTACGTCTCCCTCCGAGCAAAAAAAGTGAATAGCCTTCACATGACATTTTGCGTGGACATTAGCACCTCATAGCTTGTTCGTTGTAGTGTCTCCTTCTTTCCAGCCACCTTTGTCCTGTATAATTCTCTTCTTTCTTCTGTATTTACCGTCGAATTTAATCTCTCTTACTTTAAGGCCAGTTTCTCACGAGACGTAAATCACGAGAGTGAGCCACGCCTTAGTACGGCACATTTCTCGGCGAGCGCATAGTCGTCAAACTTGCATTCGTGAGTAATCATGCACCCATCCTAGAGGAAAAGGATCAAACAGGTTTGATTTTAAATAGCGGATATATCTTTGCGAAGGAAAGATGACGTCACTTTCCGCACTAAAATTCAACGATAATAAAACTGTACGTTTCCTAGAACTCTATGAAATAAAAAAAAGTTTAGAAGATTATCGGGACCTGCAAGAAGTCTTCAAACTGGGCTTCTTTCATTCGCAAGAGATTTTTCAAATCATATGGATAAAGGCTTTTCAATTCCGTTTCAAGTAAATTCGTTGCTCCTGCAATGTTTCTTCGCAGAATCCACTCTCTAATAAACAGCATTTTTTTCCTGTTTGCTAAAAAAAAAATCACGAAAAACTGAACTACCAACAGCAGAGCTATCAGCAACTAGCTTTTTCATGGCTGGTGTTTCGTTTTTAACTAGCAAGGCAGTGTGAATTGTTTACGATTCCAACCTTTCGTTAGCACTATGAATGTAAGCTTGCTAGCGTGGTTTACTCTTGTGATTCACTCCATGGAAATAAACCTAGCTTAAAGCTTTAATACTCACCTGCGGAATTTGCGTTAGGTGGGAGCTTACGATCTTTTTTTATTTTACCCTTCCTAAAATAAGGTACCTCCATTGAGGGTGTGTACGAAGTTTCAAAAAATTAAGCTCAAATTTAAGTATTTTATCTTAGCAATAAAATGTCTTTCAAAAAAGGTTTCGAAAATTGACCATTGCTAAGGGTATCTCTTTTTTCTATTTAATTCTTTATTCTAATTTCCACTTGGGTTGGAACAGCACCTCTCCTTGGATAAAGGCTTACCTTTTGTTTCCTATCCTAAACATCTAAGTGAGCTTACATTCTTTACCTCTCTATCCTCAAATTTCAGCCAATCGTATGGTCTTAAATAGTTAAAAGTTCCACACATAATAACAGTAAAGTAGTTAATCGTGCACTGACTATCTGCGCCAACCAGGCATGGAAATAATAATGCTATTTGGTCTTAGTAATTTGTAATAAATTTACAAAAAATAAAAAAAATAAAGCCTCTGTGATGAAGACGAGGCCTATATAAATACAATTGATCCCAGAATCCTCTGAGAGTTTCAGTAAAATGGGATTAAAAACGAGCAGCACACAATAAAACCTTTCTCCCTGCAATGTGCAATAACCAAACAAACCATCGTTCGGCAACTTGTAATACAATTCTTTAACAACTGGCCAAAAAAGATAATTCCAGCAATATAAATTTACAATTTAGAGTATCAAATGTATGAAAAAATATTCAATGTAATTTAATAACTTAAAGGTTAAAAACTTAACTATACGTGGTTGAAAAAATTCAAATTGATATTAACGATTAATAAAAAAAGAAATAACTAAAAAAAAAAATTTGTGTTTTATATATTTTTTCTTCTGACAATTTCAAAAATTAGAATGAATATAAATTTGAATAAATTGCAATTTCGGACTTGAGAATCTCTTAATAAATTACGTCTTTGCTAAATGAATAAAATTTGCTATAGTCTAGTTTATTCATTATCTATATTATATGTCATTATTATTAATTATATATCTTCTTATTATGTATTATTATTATTATTAGTTTATATATTTATTAATTATTATTATTATTATATTATTATTATTATTATATATTATTATTATGATTATATGTAAGTAGTTATAGTAGTAGACATTTTATTATTATTTATTATTATTATATTATTATATTATTATTATTATTATTATTATTATAGTACTTATTATTATATTATATATTAAAAGCAATTATAACACTCATTTAATATAGTATATCAAAAAATATATTGGAAAGTATCCATTAATTAATTGTCTATGTTTATTTTTAATTCTTATATATTACTATATAGATATATATATAGCGTATATGATAATAGTTATAATATAAATAATATTTTACACTATAGTATATATATATACCTATATAAATATATATACAATACTAATAATATATTATATATATAGTATAGATTCCACTCCTACATTTTAAATCGAAGCTCATACCCGAGGATATGATGTTTACCAGATATTATCGATGATTCTGCAATCAACTATGGTTTTTAATGCATTGATGTAGATATCTATCTCGGGCCGTCTGAGCGTACACACACACAATATGGGTATTATTCCTTCCTGTAAAATAAGAATATCATATATAGTTCCCTAGATAACTATCAAAGGAATTCCCCAACTAAGGAAAACGTGTCCGTTATTTTATATAAAAATAATATATATATCATATAATTATATTATAACCCTACTACATATCATAACTAATATAATATTTATATAGTATGAGTATAACATACTATACAATATATATATCTATATATATAAATAACTATATAATTATATAATATATATAACTTATATTATACGATAATATATATATATACACAGCATATAAAATATAATAATATATATATAAATCTTTGAAAGCTTGCAAATTTTTATGTAAAGCTAAACAAATAAAAAAGTTCATACCACATAATTTAAAAATGTTTTGCTTCCAAAAAGTAGACGATGGTAAATCTTATGAGTTACATTGACACAAATGTAAGCCACTACACGTACATATATATTAAAAATATATAATATAGATATATAGCTACTATATATATATATATCATAAGTATAATATTAATTATATATATATATAAATATATATATACTATATATATATAGGTAATATATATATAATATATAATATATATATATATATATATAGCTACTATATAGATAATGTATCAATATATATATTATATATATATTATATATAATAATAATAATAATAATAATATAGATATTTAAAATAAATAATACTATAATAAGAATTAATAGATAATAATGAATAATAATAAATAATAATATAATAGATAAAATAATAAGTAAAAATAATGAATAATAATAAAATAGGCGAATAATAATAAAATAATAATAATAAGAATACATAATAATAAGATAATAATAATAATAATAATAAATATAATATAAAAATATAATAATAATAATAATAATAATAAATAATAATAACTCAATAATAATGAATAATAATAATAATGATAATATTAATGATAATGGGATAATGATAATGGATAATGTGGATAATGGATAATGGGATTTAATGATTAATGGGATAATGATAATATAATGATAAATATAATAATAAATAATAATAATTAATAATTAATAATAATAAGTAATAATAATAATAATAATAAAATAATAATAATAATAATAATCAAGATAATAATAATAAATAATAATAAGTAATAAAATAATAATAATAACAACATTCACACAATTGGGTAAGGCCACTGGCACTGACATCGGTTCTATAGGATACAAGAATAAGGATTTAGGACAGAATAAACTAATAGTATTAAAAAAGAAGAATAAATGTATATATATATATCATAATTATAAATGAAATACAAGGAAAGATTAAATATATAATATTGAAAACAATGAATAAGAAAAACCAGTAAAAAGTAAATAAATAAAAATAAAAAATTAATAAAATAATAAGTAACAAATATAGAATACAAATTCAATAAAATTAATAAAAAAAATAAAACTATAAAATACAAAATAATAAAAAAAAAAAATAATAATAAAATAAAATATATTAAAAAAAAATAAACAACGAATAAAAAAAAAAAAAAAATAATAAAAAAAAAATAAAAAACACAATAATTAAAATACAATCAAGTAATATTAAAAAATCAGGAAACCTCATCTTACGTTATAACTTAAGAAGAAACGAGAAAACACCAGGAATCAACATCAGTAGTAACAGTATACAAAAAAAAAAATAAATTTTTAATATAAAAAAGAATTAAAAAACAATAAAAATAAGATAAGGAAAAGAAATATAATAAAAGGAAAATAAAAAGTAAAGATAAAAGAAAAGAAATAAAAACAGACACAAGAAAACACACGGACACCGGACTTTTAGACAATTGCTTTATGTAGTTTATAGACTTGTATGATTCATGACATACCCGAGGTACATCTACAGTAAATATAGATATAACAACGCACCTCGACGCACTGTTCCTGTAGCCTAGTCACTTTAAATCTAAAGTAAAGTTTAAACCAAGAATATGATAATATCCCCACACCCCAAAAAACAAAAAAACCCCTAAAAAAAGACATAAAATGAAAAAAAAACTATAGAAATAAAAGCCTAATAAAAGAAGACAAATATAAATAAAAAAGATAAACAGAGAAAAAGATAATAAATAACTATAGAATAATAAGCTAAAATAAATTACGTTATAATATATTATAAAATAGATAATAGTACGTAAAATTGCAAAGAATATACTGTCAAAATAATATGCCAGTTTTTATAATGATGACCAAATGATGACTTAAAGCAATAAACTCCATGAGATGGAATAGCAAAGCAAGAGCAATCATCAAAAACAATTAACACGCACAATAATAAAAACCAAAGACCAACAGATAGCAACCAGAAAATCAATGACAAACCAATCAATAATAAAAGCACGGAACCACAAATAAAAAATCGAGCAAAAGTAAATATAGAGAAACAATAAATATATAAAATAAATAGATAAAAAAAATAAATAAAAAATGCAAAACATACGCAAACGATACGGGCGTAAAACCTCTAACCCAACGCACACCCAAAGAAGCACCCAACCACGAATGCCACCTTAAAAAATACAAAATAAGACAAAAAACAAAATAAAATATGAAATAGAAGATAGTAATAAAATAATAAAGAAGAAACTAAATAAAAAAAATAATAAAAATATATAGTATAATAAATACCAAAACTACACAAATTAAAAAAATATAAAAAAAAGAGAAAAATAAACGGATAATAATAAATATATGAGAATGAAATACTAAAATAAAAATAAAAGATAATAAATAAAAAATATAAAAATATAATACAATGAACAACCTATAATCATGATAGATGAAAAAACCAGATAATAATAACAACGATAATATGATGATTAATATAAATAATATAGATAGGATGACCACACATAAAATACAGATAATAACGTAAAACAGATTAATATACATAATAAAGCACATATAAAAAGCAATCTCTGCACCCAGACACAACACATTACTAACAATATAACATATACAGAGCAACCAACACACTAACATATATACAAGAAAGACTTAACAAACAATAAACACAGAATAACTAAGCATATAATAAAACGTCATACTAATACATGCACGTATAAACCTACACCAAAAAAAAATATTACATGAAATAAATCACAAAGTGATAAATGACTACTAACAGCCGAACAAACTAAATAGACGTATAATCTATCATTCGACGATCACTCCCTCTGTGGAAATTAATCAGTAATGATATATAAACTTAACTTCAATATAGGTAAAAAAATAGAATACGTAAAGAATAAAAATTAACAACAGATAAAAATAGTAAACTAACAATAAAAAATAAAATTAAACCAAATTAAAAATAGAAATAAATAACCGCGCAAAAATGCACACCAAATAGGTTCTTGATCAAGTAGAAAATGAACAAACCAGCGGGACAAAGAACCACGACGACAAAAGATCAAACAGCGCACCAAAATCAATGCGGAAACCAGTAGCGATAACAGAACAAAGAAGATCAGGCACACGACATAACGATTGTATTACTTAGAATCATCAGCTGAAGCATCTGAATACTCTATAGCTACTCGCGAGAGACGCCATCAGAACATATCCTGGAGGCCGACACGGAATTCTAACTAATCACAAAACACAATGAGAGCAATACAAGGGCCCCCTCACAACCCAGCCACCGAATAAAAAAACCACCATAAACAACCTTATTGTAACTGTATCATCACTTATTCGGATAGGTACTCATATAAAGTATGAATACCGTGAATCGTACATAAAAAACTATTAATAAATTAAATTATGAGGTTAATGGAAATAGTATTTTATAATATAAATAACATATAAATTATTATTATAATGACAAAAATATAATTTATGTATTAATGATATAATAATTATATTATAAATATTATAATAATACGATACTAATATTATTAATAGAATATTTTAAATTATACAAAGTGTTAGTATAATTGAGGTATGTAAATTCAACTTATATTATATTATATATATATATATATAAATAAGGTATATAGATATGCATATTATACATATTCATGTTACCATGGGAGAATTAATAAAAATTATAATGTAATAATTGAAAATAAAGAACATAAAAATTAAAAAAAGATAAATATTAAATGTATAAAATATTTATAAATTTAAATAAAGATAATAATTATAAAAATAAAGAAGAAAAAAAAAATAATATAAATAATAATTAATAATAAATAAATTAAAAGATAAAATAAATAATTAAATATAAAATAATAATTAACAGTCTATATAATTAGTGGGAAGTGAACGGAGGCTATAAATTTATCAAATCTCAATGTTACCTATAATGGCAATACCCAATAACTGAATAATAATAATATAAGAATAAGAATAATACAACTCAACTTATTAGAAAATCCAACTCTAATAAAACTAAATCTAGAATAATAACCTAAATCCCTAAGACCAAATTCTAAACCAGATCTACGACCTTAAACTGAAAATGAAGACTAATAGCATCACAAAATTAATGCAAGCCCCAGGTACTAGGAGTAGTAAAATACCAATAAACATGTGTTTAATATATAAGACTCATCGTAAGGTTTATAATATCAAAGTGAAGGGCACTAATAGAATTATAATTACTATATAGGTTTAATGCTTTAGTACACAGTAGATAATAGAATATGTTTAGATATGACTAGGTAATTTTGAGTTTTCATGCAATGTTACAGTGCAGTTGATAGCATAGAGACCTTATATAGCCTGTAAGATCCAGGTTAAGGTATTATTGATAATGACGATAGCATTACAATTGATTAAGGAGAGACAAAGAATACAGGTGTAGAGTATACTTATATAATATGAGAATCATAGAAAAAAAAAGAACGATCTAAGTAAGTAGATAATATAGAAACAAGAGTTAAATTAAATCAATGGTGGAGTTAATAAATAATCATATATGTTACACTAAGTGAATGGTGAATAATAAAAACTTAGTGAAGTTTACAGAACATACTAATATGACACAAAAGACAGAGAACCAGACTATTGATTATAAAAATTTTTTCCACTCATACTAGATGCAATAGCACACCGTTAGTTCTAAGTCCGGTTAGGTAAGGTTTGGAGGTTTCCCGCAACATGGATGCATATCTCATTAGCGATACAATATCTAAAAATGAATATAATGTATTTGTCAGGAAATAATAGTTATTTATTTATATATTTCTAAAATATTATATATTCTATAGTACAGGACATATGTGAATGAAGAATATAAATTTTGGAGGATGGTGCAATGATAAGAATAGTTACTTAGTCCCTTATATATATACTAGTGTTGTCCCTCACATGCTTATGCATTAATAATATAATTAATAATAGATTTTCAGGAAGTAATAATAATAATAATAGCATAATATATATATGGTATAATATGAACTAATAAAAAAATGATTCTTTAAATAAATGAATAAATAATTAAAATGATAATAATAAAAAATGCAGTTTACACATTTATTA
Source organism: Trachelipus rathkii (assembly GCA_015478945.1). Classification (NCBI taxonomy): domain Eukaryota; kingdom Metazoa; phylum Arthropoda; class Malacostraca; order Isopoda; family Trachelipodidae; genus Trachelipus; species Trachelipus rathkii. Next base: position 1,077 of record JABUQX010083388.1, on the reverse strand, counting down.
ATTATTTCATAATAATAATAATAATAAAGTCAAAATAATTAATAGAAAAAATAATTTAAATTTAATTTAATGTATATATTATTATTATATATATAATTATTATTGTTAATATCTTTAGTATAGTAGATTATTATGAATTTATTATTATTATCATTACTGAATTCGATTATTTATTAAATTGTATATTATTATGCTGAAGGCCTATTTACTCTAAAGATAAGTAAATGAAAAAAATACATTCTAATTTTGATTTATTTGTTACAGCAGGTGTGATTATGAGAAATGGAGAAGAGTGAACGACTGGGTGGAATTGAATGAGAAAGTTCCTTACTATCTATAGAATATGAGGTTTACCTTGATTTAATTAAAATAGATTATAAGGACATTATTCCTAACAAAAGAAGAGGTGTGAACAGTTGTCACTGCCCTCCGAATTTAACTCGGTACTAAATCATCAAAAACCAACCAATCATATAAAATTTAGATTAAAGCTTAAAATACTAACTAAGACAGTACAACGAAATCCCTCTAATATACTTGCACACTATAGAAAATAAGAAACAGTTTACTTATTACACGACTGTAACACTAACATGGAATAACCTATAGATATACAGGGACATAATGCAGAGTTATATATAGGCTATATACATAACGATAATATAGTATATCTATAATAACCATATAACATATACATTAGACATATAAAATATAAATTCAATTAAAATTTTAATAATATATACTATATATGAATATATAATTATATATATAAATATATACTTACGTCAACCTCTTCACATTGGTTTATCAATTATATATATCTATATACTAAATCTAAAAAAATATATATCAGATATATATCATTAATTATATGATACAACTAACTTTATAACGTTAAACTACGCCATAAATAAGATAATACTTAATGAAATCAGTTATGGATAAAGATTTAGAACGGCTATTAGATTACCCTGTCCAAGATGTTGTCGATTTTATTTATGCATCTTGACACGTCGGAAATAAAAAGACTCGATAGACAATGAAGTTATATTAAGCATACGCAAAGATAAAAATAAA